>LOEQ01006511.1:17489-49350 GCA_001685075.1 Bramus lutescens | reverse complement strand
AAGATCTCCTGGGTAAATTGGGAGCATGGGGACCATGGGAGAGGGTTGAAGGGGGAAGAGGAGAGGCAAGGAGGGGAGCAAAGAAAAATGTATAGCTCAATAATATCAATAAAAATTTTTTTAAAGAAGTTTCTATAAAGCATTTCATAGCAGGAAAGCAAACTATTATCCAACTCTTACATTTTGGGAAAATATATTCCAAGCTTATTAAACATTAGCATTCTTCTTCATTATAGATATTATATGTGCTTATTATGGATTATTTTGAAAATGCTAATAAAGAAAAGCTAATAATTACCCCTAACCTCACCACATAATAATTGCCACAATCAACCTTTTATTTGTATTTCCTCCCATCATATCTCAGTGTTATTACATAATTGAAATTATATCAGATCCAGCTTTATTTTGTTACTTTAGTTATTTTTCTTATGTACTTTCTAATGATATTAAAGCTCTTGATAAACACAATTTTAACAATTACACAGTATCTATCATACTAGAATCCATTAGTCTCTCTCTGTAACATCCAACATGTAACATCTTTCTAATGATAAACAATGTGATGCCAGTAGTCTCTCTGCACAGCTAACCATGGTCCTGATTATCTTCTTAAAATGGATTCTTTCTTGGAAAGACCAAGTCATAGTATGAGCTTCTCACAGCTCCTGAAGTATAAGAATGGCATTATTATGACATGGACACTTCTTGGGATAGTAACTTATGTGCAGATCATTTTCCTTTATTGATTCTGTCCCTGACCATTAGAATTCTAATGGTACCACAATTATGGGATTGATAATCACTAACCACTTTATAAATAGAATCCTAGAACCACATCACGGATATTGACATGCTGAGCTGTATCCAGTTGCCTTTCTCTGCTTTTCTTGTTATTTTGTTCTTTTCATGATATACTAGCACAACTAGGGTCCCAAAAGATTGTCACAAAAAGTAAAGACGAAAGGCCACCTCTTGACAGGGTGAAGAGAATCTCTTCCATTAGTGATTAGTTTCACTAAGCATAAAAAATGACCATCTTTTTTCAGGATGTTCCTAATAGGGGTGTAAGTCCCAGATAAACTTAAAAAGCATTAGCTTTGTTTCCATGCAGCTAAGAGTCTATGTCAGTAAATACTAGGGAGATTAAAAAAAAAACTTGCATACAGATTGAGAACAGCTCTCTTTAAAGAGAACTTTCCTGAAGGAAGTAGTAACTGCCCAGCATTTTAAAGACTTAAAGTTTCTATAGGCAAAAGGCTGAGAAGAGGTGAAGGCCCTTGTTCCAGATGGAGAAATGCGCATAAGCATATGTAAGGTCGAGGAATGAGATGTTGAGAGGGAAATCAAAAGAAGCTTTGTGAGACAGAGTTGGAGAGAAGCAAAAGATGAGTCTGGAAAAATAAAGAGTGCTAAAAGAGTGAAATATTATGAAGGCATAGAGGCCAAAGTTTTCAAGACCGTTAGGGTAGATGTTGATGAGTTCTGTCAACTTCTAATGAACTGAGCAGATGGCAGACATTTGGGGTTAAATCTGAGGTATCCGGATGGAGATATATGGCAAAGAATAGATGAATGTGATTCTGAAAGAAAAGAGAGAACACCAAGAAAAACGGTAGGTGTGGCTGTCATCCACCGTTAGATATCTTCCAGTCTTTGAAGATGAATGTAATATCACCAAAGATATCAGCATGAGTAGACATAATCCCTGATGCCAGAAGCGTGGGGAAAATCTGCCAGTTTTTCTATCAGTGCTCAATTCTAAAGCATTAATGTTTTAATTTGAGCTCCAGAATAGCTCAAAAGCATGTTCACTGTGGTCATGCAGAAGTTATAAAAAATTAGCACACAAATATACCACACAGCCTGGGAATAAGGCACTTCTTAGAGCAGGCCTATCTTGGAAAGAAGCTTTACAAATAGTTTATAAATACTAAAATTGCAATGCCTTTCTATGCTTTGTCTCTATTGTGCCACCTTCTCAATGGGGCCCAAACAGTCCAAAGGCTTAAGGGCATTTGCTGGTATAACCACTAACAAGTATCATAGAGGCCAGGCAGGGTTTTTGATGTTCTATATACAGTAATTTATCCTATAGTCACTATCAAGGCTCAAAACTTCACAAAGACCCAAATGAAAGAAAACAGAAAAACAGTTGCTTCAAATTTATATCACAGATGGTGGAAACAAACATCCTGCACCTCTGCCATCATCATTCTAGTTTATAAAAGATCAGAATTATTTTCAATCTAACTATCCAGACCTTTCAGTGACTACATTAATGTTGAATGTTACTTACAAGTTCTATTCTGCCTTAGACCCTAATTCAGTTTCTTGTTAGTTACTATATTTCTATATGACTTCTATATGGCTCATATTGCACTGAAAGTTAGGGAGAGAAAATGAACTCTGAGTTTTAAAAAAGCAGTCAGTCATATACTGCTTATCTTTTCTTGGAATCTTGTGCAATAGAATGAATCAAGATGAGATCTTGTTAGCAGTAAAGTTCTGTAAAAGAGAGTATAACTATTAAGTTTAGCAATCAGGGCATGTGTGATCAAGATGAGATGATCATCAGAGAAGCTTCTTCTTGTAGTAGATGGCAGATAACATAGAGACTCACAAGTTCACAGTGTGTAGAGAACAAGAGAATTTGGAGGAGTCCCCCTAAATTGGATGCCTTTATCAAACCCCTCTCTACAAAGCTCAGGAAGCTATATGCAAGGGGATGCAGAAAGACTGTAAGAGCCAGAAGTAATGGACAACTCCAAGGAAACAGCATCTTCCAGACACAATAGGACTGATAAACATATGAACTCACAGAGACTGTGAAAGCATGCACAAGACCCTTTACAGGTTCAAACCAAATAAAATCTCAGCAGTGAAAAAAGGAAGTGGACACCAAGTTCCACCCCCTAACCAAGAAGCTATTTGCAAATGATAAAGAGAAAATCAGTTTCCTCCAATAGAATGTAACTGAATGTATCAAACACACACACTCAAGTGCAAGTCCCATGCCCGGAAGTAGTTATTCAACACAAAACAAACTCCATATTTGTGTATGTGAGTGTGTGAGTGTTTATATATATATATTTTTGGTTGCTATTGTTATGGGACATTTTGGCCTTTTGAGAGGGAAGAAAGCTGTTTGTGGTGCTGCAGGCTGGTAGGATTTGCTGAAGGAGGCAGAAGCAGGGGGATGACAAGAGGGAAAAGGGAGAGGGCAGGGTGTAATGAAGTTGGGTGAGTGGGGAGGATCTTGGAGGTACAGGGGTGGGAAAGTATGATAAAACTGCATTGTATGAAAATAATTACAGATAAAAAATAGAGACTCCCTAGTGCCAACCATAATACAGAAGATTAAGGAGGCACTGGAGGTAGAAAAAGACGAGTTCACATTGGACCATCCAAAAACTCGTTGCTTTTAGCAACGGAGGGCGTGAGCCTTTTATCTTCTTTCAAACCACCAGATCGTCTTTGGTGAAGACCAACGTTTATAAAGAATGCTCATCCTACGTCTCCATATAAATTTGTTAATCAGCAGCAGCTCAAAGTTGAAGTCCTCTCAAGCTGAATATATCAGCTAAATATTGCCATCTACTCCTTCCCTCTCCACTCCCCTCCTCGTGGATTTCTGTGGATCTGCACTGAGAAAACTGGTCTTTTAGGAAGCAGCTATGATAAATAACAGTTATGCGGAGATTCATCACACATGTACTGCGGGGAGGTTGGTTGGTTGATTCACACTGGTTTCTTTGCATGATCCTAGAATTTTCCTGTCTACCATATCCTCACAATAACCTCCACAGTGTTGTTTTATTTTTTTTTTACATAACAGGCTGTCTATTAATGGATTAATGGAGAGACTCTTTGTAGCATATTCTCAAAAGTTTCAACTGCATTACTTACTCATATTAAAGCTTGCAATAGGTCAACACATAGGTAGAACTTCTCTAATCATTATACCCTTGTTTATGAAAAACTAGTGTTGATAGTGCAATAATTGCATTTTCCTCCATAGATTGTTAAATGAAACGCACTGCCATATTTTAAAATTTTTATTAAACTTTATATTCTTTATCATGGAAGTCAAGGATCTTTCTGGAATTCTCTTGGCTGAAATATTTTTCTGAAGTATTTTTCTGTGGTTTCATAGGCTTTGCAATACTTTTCTACCCTAAGTTATGTAAGAGAGGAAAACTGGCTATGATTTTCTTTCACATGTAGATTAATATATGTATATATATAACAAATAACATAAGCATATTAGAGGCATCATGGTATAGCAAAAAGAATACAGTACTGAGTTGAGATATGTGAGGGCTTACCGAGGCTCAAACACTGAATGCTGATTTAACTGTAAACTTTTTAAGAGCTAGGGATCACATGTAGTCCCATACACAGTAAAGGACCCTGGCACAAGACAGCCTTTCCAACCGGTATGAACATGTGAAATAGGAACTCTCCCAATTTTGTGGAATTTAAAGACAAGACTTTCAGAGAGGAAAAAAAATGGTAATAGTTATTTAAAAGGGAATGCTGAATTAATCACTTTATCATTTATTTGACAACTGCCTGAGCCAATAAGAAATTATAAAGGTAAGAGCCAGTTTTTCTTGCTCATGGTTGTTGACCCCCCACACACACACACACCACAGAGAGACAACTTATAGAGAGGCAATCAATCAACTGGGAATTTTGAGGCACCTAAAGGCAAAGGTGGAATGAAGATGGAAGACATACAGAGTGAAACACAACAGACACATGGAAGCCGCCATGACGTCAGTCTTAACTGCACTTACCGCCATATACGAAGCAAGGACTGGTAGCCCAAAGTCCTTCCCTTAGCTTACTGCAGTAACTCTACATCGTTTGTTTTTTAATTGAAATGGAAGAATTTGAACGTTTTTAACTAGTATGACTCTTCTGTGACATAACACAAATATCCCCCTGCAAATCAAAGGAAAACCCTGCCTTTGAAAGGCTTTATTCCTCCTGCAAATGCACAGTTAAACTGACTCACAATAAACAAAAACAAACTGAGACATACATTAAAAGGTGGTTATGAGATGTTTAGTCTTTGAGACTTCGGCTCTTTTGAGTTAGCAGGATCTCTCAGAAACATCTGACTTTTGGGGAGCTTTTGTTTATCCTGATTTCCTGAAATTACCAGGAACAATTAAAGTTTAGAGATACCCTGGATTTTTTCTCTCCATTTGGAGGGGGCCTAATGGCCCATCTGCAGATCTGGAATCCTGTGTGCACATATGGCTCATAATTTATGAAATGTGCTTATTTACATGTTACAATTCTTACATTCTATTGTTTTGAAAAGCAAATGCATCCTTTATCTTCCCTTGACATTCAGGCATACATTTAATTATAGGACAGCACAGCAGAGAGCTGTCAGGTTCAACAGCATGAGAGCTGATGCTTGCCTGTTCATAAACAAAGAAGAGGAGGGACCCATAGAACCACTGGAGGACATCCTGCTCAGTTGGACATTCTATCTAGTGTTTAGTACTCACCTGAAATAGTCGGAGGCACAGCTTCCCTCACCTGGAGAAACACATGAACTTGGCCTTCACCTGAAACTAAAAGAAAACAAAACAAGGTGAGTGTGATACCAAGATACCACACACAGAGGAGAACCACGGCGTTGCATTTTATTCTTCCCACCCAAACCAAAATCTGGAAGTGAAAGAGAAAGGAGTCCTTGTTAATTAATAGAGCACTTCGTTTCTACCATTCTATTTGTTTGCAGTGATCTGATTCAGTATAATGGCAGAGGGATAAGCAGTGAAACAGGAAAACACTTTAGCATGTGCCCTGTGGAGGCCACTGATGTCCAGCAGGTGTGCCTGATTTTCTATGTCCATAACTTTGTGGGTTCAGTCTGTAGAGTGCATGTATTGCTCACCAACAGAGTTGAGATCACCCATGAAATGGATTTGCTTTACCTTTTCCCAAACAAATTGCCCTTCTAATGAAGGTTTTCCCCCACCCTATTCCCCCTATCTGCTCCCTTCTTCCAAACCAACCAAGCACATTTAAAAGGCCTGGGGTTCATTAATTTTAAGTGTTCAATAAATTAGTGGAAATAATCAAAAGGCCTGATTCTTTCTGATAATGACAATTTGATGTCAGTATAAACCAGTAGATTAAGCTGGGAACATATGCTCCTTTGCCAAGAGAGGCTGCTATAATTAAATAGTGAATGCATCTACAAGGTGCTCTCATGCCTGATTAATTAGTAATCAGGTGCACGAACTCCATCTTTCTGGTAACACCTTGTTTCTTATTGGTTAATTACCTTTCTGCCTTATTCGATGTCATGTGAGCGAGCCCTTCCCATCACTGTAGGACCCATGGTAGCTGCAGGCTGCAGCCTCAGGGCCCTGGCCAAACTCATGCTCTCCATTTCTGTTTCACTGGGATCCTAAACTCTTTCTTCCATCACAGATGGGACAGAACAAATGTCATTCTTTTTAATAACAAAGCATAAGCTTCAGAACATTAGAAAGAAAATAATCCCCAAAGAGATCCAAGATGAGGTCTCTCCAATTCTGCTACTCCCATTTTGCTCACTTTCTCACGTTTTTCAATTATAAAATACATGAGACTTGGCTTTCCCTTTATATCACCAAATTTAAGAGCAGGGACCTTGGCAACACACTCTTTATATGTTCCTTTTGTATGTATGTACATATGTATACATATGCATGTATATGAGATGGGCAGTGCATTCATGAATGTGACACTTCTGTGTGAAAGGCAGAAAATAATCTCAGGTATTGATCCTCAGATATTGATCTTTGGGTATTTGTTCTCTGATGTTGCTCTACAGGTATTGGTCTTTGGGTATTGGTTTTTGGGCATTGGTTCTCAGGTGTTGGTCCTCAGATATTGGTCTTTGAGTATTGATCCTTGGGTACTGATCCTTAGGTATTGGTCCTCAGGTATTGGTCATTGGGTGTCGGTCCTCCCGTGTTGGTCCTCAGGTATTGGTCCTGGTTTGATATAGAACTCTTCCTTGGTTTTCTGCTGAATATGCTATGCTTTTGTAGAATTCTATCTCTGCCTCCTATCTTACCACAGAACACTGGGTAGGATTACACACATGCGCTATGTATCTGGCTTTTATATTGATTCTAATGATTTAAAGTCAGTCTTTAAGCTTGCATGGCTAGTGCTTTATCCACTGAGCTGTCTCCCAAGGCTAAACTGTTTCTTTTTATAATCATTTCTAAGATCTTCCATCTTCTTTAAATTATTATTTTCTTCTTGTTGTATACTCAATTATCTCTCTCTTGCATATTCATCTCACTCTCTCCTCCCCATCTTTTGTTCTTTCTTCCCTAATTAATGTGGCAGGAGAGATAGTACATTGGTTAAAAGCACTAACTGCTCTTCCACAGGACTCCAGCGCAATTTCCATCACCCATGTTGGTCAATTGCCTATAACTCTAGCTCCAAAGGGTCTAATGCCCTCTTCTGGTCTGTGCAAGCATTGCACTCACTTACATAAACCCACACATAAGGCAATACATATATACACATAATTACAAGTAAAATAAAAATAATTGTTATCACAGAACCATCATCCAACAACTGATGGAAGCAGATGCACTGGGCAAAGCTTCTGGAGACCAGCCGAAGAGAGTGGGGAGCAATAGTATGAGCAAAGGGGTCAAGATCATAATGAGGATACCCACAGAAAGAGCTGATCTGAGCTAGTGGGAGCTCACTGACTCCAGACTGATAGCAGCCGAACGAGCATAGGACCAAACTAGGACCTCTGAATATGGGTGACAGTTGTGTGGCTTGGGAAGTCTGTGGGGCCACTGGCAGTAGGACCAGGATTTATCCTTAGTGCTTGAACTGGCTTTTTGGAGCCCATTCTTTTTGGAGGGATATCTTTCTCAGACTAGATATAGGGTGGAGGGCCTTGGCCCTGCCTCAAAGTGATGTGTCAGACTGTGTTGACTCCCCATGGGAAGCCTTACCCTCTCTCTGAAGAATGGATGGAGTTGGAGTGGGGGAAAAGTGGGGGAGTGAGAGGAGAGGAGGAAGTGGGAACTGGGATTCGTATGTAAAATAAGAAGATTGTATTAAAAATAAACATATTAAAAATAAGTCACCAGTCAACCATCTCACCTTTTCTTTTCCTTCAAAGTCTAACAATTCACTTCTGTTTGCATGGTTTTGTGCCTTGCTAACATGAAAACCTGCTACAAGTTCTATACCACGATATTTATCTTGTTTGTTTTCAGGTTAATAACTAATAATGTAATAGTAATTAGTAATTCAGGATTGTAACAGTAACTAACATCATCTCTAAATTTTGTTTTGTTTTGCTTTGTTTTACAGTGTTGGGGAACCAACCAAAGTCTCTTGCCTGCTGGGCAGGCAATGGACCTCTGAAGTACACTCAAACCCATAGTATTTAGATGGGAGCTTCATTTTCTTATGTACCTTCTGATGTTGGATGCTTCTGGGAATGTAAGTTTTTGTTTTCCTGGACTGATTTACAAAACCCACATCCACAGTGTCCTAGTCTGGCTGCTCAGACTAGACAATTAAAAGGCATTCTGCTTACTCCCAGAGATGTAAAAGAATAGTCATTTGCATAGTAGTAATGGTAATAATGATAATGTCAGTTTTCACTAGAACAAAATGAAAGGAAAGTATGGGCAAAAATATCATTAGAAAACATGAAAATAATGGCAAAGATAAAAGACCTTTCTGTAAGAGTTGGCATTAAGTAGTACCACCTAGTCAATCTCTGAGAAAGATAAATTAGAAAGTATTCCAGGAAACATCTGAAAATGGAAATGAAATAATTTAAAGTTGTTATGAAAGTCATTTGTAGTCATGGTTTCCAGACAGCATTGACTTCAGCAGCATTTTACATGTGTGGTCAGTGAATGCATTGTCTGTTTCTTATGAAACAGCTAGAGATATGGTAAGTAGGAATAGGTACATATCAGAAGACCTTACAAAAAAAACCTTCACACGCATTACACAATATCAAACCCTCAAAAACTAAAGAACAACAGCATAAGAGATAAAGTTGGAGGAATAAAAAGTAGTAATTACTCTCCATATTAAATAGATGAAAAAATTAGAGAAAAAGCAATTCATGCATCCCAAAGACCTTGAATGAAAAAGGCCACCACTCATACCCACACCCTGTGGTTGCCACAGGATGGTTAGCGCTGGGGCTGAAGAAGGTACCTGTAATACAAATTGCAAGCCATTGACTTCTCCCTTCTTTTCCTTCAGCTCTCATCCAGGTGTCATTCTTAGTAGACCAAGGCTCTGGCTCCATGCTCTGTCCTGTTAGCAGTTCATTCCCCCTGCACTTTAGAGATGGTGCCTAGAGTGAGAGTTGCTGATGCTGTACAGCCTCTACACAACTACTTTAGGTGTGACCCCTTTACACATCCCCTCCAGTGTGACCCCCCTTTATGCATCCCCTCCAATGTGACCCCCTCTAAACATCCCCTCCAGTGTGACCCCCTCTATGTATCCCCTTCCAGTGTGACCCCCTCTAGGCATCCCCTCCAGTGTGTGGGGGAGATCCGTAGGCCTCCAGTGTGACCCCCTCTATGTATCCCCTTTCAATGTGACCCCTCTAGACATCCCCTCCAGTGGGATCCCTCTACACATCCCCTCCAGTGTGACCCCCTCTAGGCATCCCCTCCAGTGTGACCCCCTCTAGGCATCCCTTCCAGTGTGACCCCTCTACACATTCCCTCTAGTATATCCAGTGTAATTCCAAAGCCAAACAAACACTGCAAAACTAAAAGTGTACTGAAAACCTATTTTCCACTTTATTGCAGTGAGAGTGTCCCTCAGTTATGAGGGCAAGATTCAGAGGATCAAGGAAGACAGAAAAAAGCTATAAACAATAGGAAAAAATCATCATAAGAGTATGGCTTCCCAAACTTCAATTTTGAATGACCCTAGCGAGCTCTGGGTATGCACACATGGTTCAGATGACAAAACATTCTCAAACATTTCTGAGTCTGAAGAGGCAACAGAGGATGGTGGGAAACACATCAATGCTGGACCCCAATAGCAGAGATCTGAATCCTGGCTCTTCCTCTTTCTACATAGGAACAACTGACCATTCTGACCCTCATTCCCATCACCAGAATATGGGAGGGGGGTCGAAGGAGAAACTTATCGTGTTTTATAGAGTGAAGAAATATAACACAATGCATGGCACATAGGAAGCAAATATTAGCTGTTGTTGGTACCACTATCGAGGCATCCTCATCATTCTTGGCACCTGTTAATAAAGCTCCAGAAATTGTTTTTCACTAGTGTTTCTCTTTCTCCAGCTGTATTCCATCAAGAGGAGCAACAGTAGTACATGACTTATGGAGATCTGCTTAGTTTTACTGAATGTTTTAACTTCAAAAGACTGTAAATGTGAAGCGCCGTTTCTAATTTGAATAAAGAGAAGGAGGTATGAAAACCATTAAATAGAATGGATATTGACTTGGGAAGAGTTTAAAGGCTTTATCTAAGCTGTGATATTGTGCATATGTTTTCCCTGAGATTGTGATTTCCAATTTTGTATTTGAAATATGAGGGTGGCTAATCATTTTTGTTTATAAGGGAAGCCCCATTGTTGATCTTTCCCAGACTGTAGGAAGTGGTCCTCAGAAACAGTGTTCGGGTCACTGGGTGACAAACTATTCTGGTAAATGCTATATGCTATAAGTAAGCCTCCTATAAACACAGACATCTAAGAGAAAAACAGGCATATTTTTTTAAGAAAGTGGCTCCTGAAAAGAGAAAAGGAAGACAGTTATACATATATACAGAAGGTGTATAAGTTAAGATGTCATGCCTGGTGAATGTTGTCCTGTCCAGAGTCCTAGAAAAGAGGAGGGTAATGTATCCAGCACTCTGCCCTTAAGCAAGCCTAAGGCATTTTTGAAGTTTTGGAAGGGAAAGTAAGCAGCTATGTGTTCTAAGAAGAGAAGTATGCCAGTGCCTCCCAGGGCTGGCTTCCTAAGACAGCTGTTGTGTTTGGTCCTCTCTCCGTGTTTCCATTCTTGCTGCCATGACTGTTGGATCTATCTCTTCTCTTAGGATCTGCTGTAAGCTCCTTTCCTGAGCCCTGAACTTGACCTCATGCCCCCGAACTTGAGGTCTTCTTATTTGCCAGTGAGTGCCAAGGCGGCTTGAGTCACAGGATAATACATACTCTTGCCTGATTTTGGCATCACTAAGAAGCTATGGAGCTTATTTTTTTTTCCTCACAACACATGATCCTTGGAAGGTACTTATGGAAATAGAGGAAAATCCTACGCTCAAGCCTTCTCCTACCTCCAGTAATATTCACTCATGGGCAGCTGCTAATATTTTTAGAATATCTTAATCAAGACTGACAGATATGTCTGCATTAATCAAAGTCCTGAGAGCCAACTCATTAAGCCTTCTTAATTAATGTAGAGAACAATAACAATTATGGGTCTGACTCAGAACAATGTGTACCATATTTGTGTGGAGGCATTTGCAATATCTTGGGCTTGCCTGCATGTGCGTGCGTGCACACACATACACAAACACACACACACACCCCAAAAAAATTTCAGAAGGATCTGGGAATGAGTATTCTGTTTACCCATGAGATAAATTTTAAAACCCACTATTTACTTAGTACATAACTTCTTGTGGACTTTAACAACAACTTGGGAACAGGTGTTCCTCTCAACTAAGAAGAGAAACTCTCATGGAAAAGACCCCTGGGGTCACAATAGCAACTGGAAGAAACCAGACAAAACTTTGCAAGCGACATTATCATGCATAGCCATGATTTTGGTAGCATAACATATTTCTTTCCATGAAAACTGGCATTTAAGTTATTTTAGAAAGATACAGGTATCCCATTAATTTCAATAGTTTTAGGGAATAGTGTTACGTATGGCAAGGTTACGTTTTAAAAATACAACAGTGTAAAAGTGGATTTTAAATATTAAGCAAATAATTAAGAGGGCATGAGAATATGAGGAAAGGGCTGGGTGTGGTGGCTCATGCTTGTGATCCTAGGTCTCAGGAGGCTGTGGCAGCTGAGCCGTCAACAAAAAGAGGACTGAATGGGGCAAAAGTCGAGGATAGGGGTCATGTAGCTGAACCTGGTATCAGCTAAAACATACACGGTTTTCCTGCAAATAGAAGAATTGGTTTACCTGGAAGTATTCAACCTTAAATTCTAAAAAGACAGTGGGTGGGATAATAGAAAAATAGAAAAGAAAAAGCACAGAACCTAGGGGCAGAACAGCTCTATTGGAATAAAGGTCACCTTACCTGTGACCTGTATCGATCAAGGTTTACCACTTAGCATTACTAAGAATAATCTTCCTAAGCCTATAACTTTGAAAAGATCCATAATAACTCATCTACGTTTCTCTCTCCATTCTTTTCTTCCCAGCTCTTTCCCCTCTCCCAACTCACCTACTTCTTCCTTCATTCTCTCTGCCCCCACCTCTTGATTTTTTTTTTCTTTTGGAGCAGAGACTTCTATAACCAGGAAGCAAAGAATTCCTTTTCTCATCACAAGCTTCTTCCCACTATCTAGATTTTTTAACTGTAAGGGTTAGTATATTTTCAAGTCAATCGGCTACATTTCTGGTAAAGTCCTTAGGGATCTTTGGATAATGAGTTTTCTATAAGAATGTAAATTAATTTATTAACTAGAATGATATAGATTGCCTTAGAGGCCTTCGGCATGGGGAGGGCTACTACGTTGTGAAAGATTATGATTCTGCCCTTCCTACAGATGCTCCCAAGAGCTCTGGAGAGCAGTTCAATCCTGTCTTCTTATATCCTCATAGAATTCCATCTCCAGGAAGTGCATGGCATCTTTAGGCACACAGAAACATGGAGGAGTCCAAATGGTGGCCAGTGTCCTGACTGCTTTGAGAACAGGAGAGCTAAAAGGCTGTCGTGGTCATGAACCTAGCCTCAAACTCAAGAAAACATCGTTATTTTCAGGATCTTATAAGTTAGCAACAAGACTTCTAGTGCATCTGTGTTGAGTGACTTGACTTTCTCCAAAGAAACTTGGCATACAGAACAAAAATTCATCTGCCTTTCAAGCCACATCGTGCTTGATTTCAGAGACTACAACCCCCAGATCCTCAACACATAGCAGCCTTTATCTTGGTGAAGGGAACATTTGAACACATGCCTTAGCTAGTCTGCCAAACTATGTTTTGGTTTTGTTTTCTGTCCGGTCAGAAGGTGGTAGCATAGGAGCCTCTGAGCCTTGCAGGTGGACCTTCAGCTGCTGCTGCACACATTGTCCCAGTGCAGTAACGGTCTCTGCTCTGTTCGGGAGCTGTGTGAATTAGGGAGGGCAACGTGAATGGAAAAGCATCTGATATGAATTCATCACAGGCTGCCGGTTGGGTGCGGGGNGAGGGGAAGCAAGGGGTGGGGGGTTCTGAGTATTTAATGCACCCTGCCACAACCCAACAGTTTGCCCTAAAGAGCCTTTTACCAATATAAAAGGACAGGGTCAAAAGTAAGTTGACCCTTGACAGAATGTACAATTATTAGAAGAGTCTGCGGAGGAACAGCTGCTGGAACCCCACTGGCTCCACATTGGGCTTCCAAGAGTCAGAATATGAATAATCCAGTCAAGGTTGTTTTCTCCACTCCTCTCACCCCCTTGCCACCTCCCGCCGGCCTTCACCTCCTGGTTTGGGCAAGTCCTATTATATTGCTACAGGAAGAAGCATAGCCCTCCCTAGCAGCTGCAATAATTGTGTTCCTATTGTGATGAAGACCTCCTCCCGGCCACCCCCCTACAAGTGGCCATTGTGAGTGGGGAGTCAGTGATTACACGCTTGGCCTGATGCGTTGGGGGACCCAGCTGCCTAAGTGCTGACACACGAGCATGTGGAAGGCCAGAAAGGGGGGGTCGGTTTTGGTCGGGACAAGAAGTGGGAGAAACCCAGTCTGTGAGATGGTCTGACATAGGAGACCTTCTGCATAAGTCAAGCCCAGAACAAATGAGGCTTTATCAGGCCGCAGTGATGAGGGGTCTCATCTCCCTTTGAAGAGGGGCAGAGCATGGGGCCTAGCAGCTTTCCCTCCTTTGGACCAAGCAAACATCCTTCTTTTGATATGCTACATGCTCATTATCTCTGCCCCATTTAATAGTTTTTGATTGAAGGGTGGTGGCTGGGATGCTGAGAGGATCCTTAGAGAGGCTCCACACAGCCAAGTCCATAAGAAAGACTTTCCTTGTGTCTGGGCCTAAATTTGGAATTTCTTAACAGTACACGCTTGTTCTTAGAAGCAGATAAGGGCTGAGCGTGAAATTCTTAATTAAGCAATAAATAGAGAGTGGGGTGTCAGCAGATGTAGCCAGTAGCCATGGCAACAAGAATCACATGGGCAAGAGAGATGAGACTAGATGGAGGCCTCAGGCCTGGGCCTGACTGACAGCTGAAGAATCCTACAAAGCTTGTAAACCAGATTAATTAGCTGACTAATTATTTCATAGCGTTAATGTAACTAAAAAATAAAAATAGTTCGCCATGAACTGAAACATTCCTGAGGGGTGGGGGAAGACGGCAGCAATGAAGTAGTAAGAAAGTAGCTTGGAAAGGCAGAGACAGGAGCCATCAGTCAAACTGTGGGAGCAGAGAAGCCGGCTTGCTGAGTTGCACTCCTGCCTGGCAAACAGGAGAGAATGCTCGTTTTACAGTCATGTGTGTTCCTGAGCACAACCTGGAAGTTACAGCTGTGGAGTGCATTCCTTACAGCTCATCACATTAAATATTGTTTCCTCTGGGTCGTAACCCGGGCTTCAGCAGCACGACTCTCCTGTGTCCTCCTTAGTCAGCAGCTCCCTGCGCAATATTTTCAGTGGCTTCGGAAAGGCCACCTGAACCAGGCTCCCCCAAAGATAGATTTAAGTGAGTGAATTTCAATCTGTTCAGAGCATCATGCCAGGTATGTCATATGATGGTGGACTTCAAGTAATATAAAATCCAGTTTAGAAGATAGCAAAGAGGACGGGAGATGTCTCTGTTGGTAAAGTATTTGACTTGCAAGCATGGGAACCTAAATTTGATCTTCAGAACCCATGTGAAAAGTGCCAAGAACAGGAAGAATACACATTTGTAATCTCAGCACTGGGGAGGCAGAGATGGCTGGACTGGATCCCTGAGCCTCACTAGCCAACCAACCTGCCCAAACTGTGAAGTTCCTGGCCATTGAGAAACCCTGTCTCAGAAGACAAGGGGGATGGCACCTGAGGAATAGCACCTGCAGTTGGCCTTTGGTCTTCAAATACATGCCCACATGTGCACCAGCACATACACACAAACAGTGAGTTCACTGAAATGAAGACAACACATTAATGGAAAGAGGAAGTGTCCATGGAGAAAGGTTTTACCAGAGTAGCAGGTTATGCTAACTAAGCAAGCTTTAATGTATTTGAGTGGTTTGTATCACATTTCCAAGAGACAAGTAAATATTTTTAATCTCCTTGTAGAAGCAAAGGTATTGAGGCATGGAGCAATTATAACACCATGCCCCAGATAAAAGAGCCAGCCAGTCACTGATTAAAACCCGAAGCCCCAAGCACTGGCCAGGAGGTTTCTGGAAACCCAGCACTCCATAAAGATGTTTGCTGAACAAAGACAAAACTAGCCTCACTGGAAAGGAGAAATGGCAGGGTCACAATATGTGCATGGTGTATTTTTCACTGTCGCTGGGGACCAGTGAGAAGTTTTCTTTTGCAGCCTGCCTAGAAGCCCCTTCCCCATCTTTTGTGGTTGGTGATCAATGATTATTTAGTGGGTAGCACACTCTAGTGGATAGAGCCAGAGCCAGGAGCTAGAATGCCTGGGTTCTGTCCTTTCTTTCTTGTACGGGATGAAAGTTAGACAGATACCATAGGTCTTATGTGATGAAGTCAAGAAGGGGAGATATAATTAATTAATGACAAAAAATAACCTTCCTACTATGGGATATGGTAAGATTACAAACAAACAGCGCAGAAGATCATCCACTTAGAAGCAGTTAATATTCAACCCAGATATAAATCCCAGACAAAGAAAGGGCCCTGAACACAAAGTCTCATCTCTAACCAAGAATCTCTAACCAAGATACTCACTGACAAAGGAAAAATCAGTTTTCTCCAATGGAGGGTCATTGGATTTATCAACCACACTCCAAAGCAGACCCCATGCCCAGGAGTAATAGAGTTCACATTTTTTTCTTTGTTTTTGTATTTTGGGTTGGGGGGGGGTTTGTATGTGTACTTTATGTTTTGTTTATTGGATTTTGTTTGCTTGTTTTTACTTTTGTTATTTTGGGGGGTGGTTGAGAAGATGAAGTTAAATGGGTAGGGAAATGAGGAGTATCTGGGAGGAGCTGGGGGAGGGGAGAGAAAATAATCAATGTATATTCTGTGAAAAATAATAATAATAAAAGAAGTAGTTAATGAATGAAATCCATCCAGTTGTCAGAGAGGCTGCTTCAGAAGGAAACAGCAGCTAAGTCAAAGAACAACACAGAAAAACTGACCTAAGGCCACACCTCTGGAAGGCTAGCAGTGTCCAGACTTCTATATAGGGAACTTGGCTGGTGATTCACATCATAGTACACACCTAAGAAATCTTGATTAGCGTATTTTATGTAAATTATTCTAATTCTAATTCTAAAATGTCACAAAAACTAAACAACTAGATGAAAGTAAGGTTCCAATTTATCAAATGGACAACACAAGTATCAAATTGTATTTCCTATGGGTTTGTTGGAGGACCAGCTATGATAATTATGTCACTATTAATAGGATATTAGGGAAAGCACGCAAGTCTGTAGGATGCATGGTGGTCTGTCCACCACATTCGCACAGAAGTTGCAAACTTTACACAGAGATGTACATAATTACGGTCAAATGCACACAGTCAATGAAGCTGCATGGGGAGCTAATAGCGGGAAAGAGCACACACCTCAATTCCAGACCAGAAATGGAAACATTTGCCCCATTCACTTAGAGTCTAAAAGAGGTGATACTGACCACACACGCTCCTACTGGGCATCCTCTTCAAGGATCACGAGTCTTTAACTACATTATACATTCTAGCAACCCTCCATGGCTTCCTTTGACTTTCCAAATCATAGGCCAAGGAAAGACTATGAGAATATTCTGATACAAAAAAAATTATTAGTAAAATCTATCTACTGAATGAAATGTCATCTATATGATGACTACCATGTGATTAGTTCACATTAGAAATGAAATCAGAATTGCTAAATTCAGTGCAAGGAACATACGTTTTAATGCATTTGTTAAGAAGTTGTCTTTTTATGCCAGGACAGCAACAACTCTTCCTTCGCACGAATTAAAACTCAGTCGTGGCAAGGCTTTTGTGCAGGTCAGACCCAGTCTTCATATGGTTATGCCCAAGTGGGAAAGACAAGTGACCCAGGGTAACTGCTTACTATTTGCTGTGCTTAGGGCCAAGTCTGGCTTGTGGCACGGCTGAGACTCGCTGTGTTGATCAGGCTCGGTGAATTTGTCAGAATCTATTAACAACAATTCATAACAGAGCCATCACTGCAGAAACCCATGTTATCAGATCCTCTGTCTTCCATACCACCACAAAAGAGCAGTGTAGCCACTAAACCCTAAAAGGTCACAAAACTCAACAGTTAATGAACGTTCAGATCAAACTAATGGCATGTCTTCTGTGCAAGTCATCTACAGGATGACCACCAGTTGACTAGATCATATTAGTGAGTTGGTGAGGCTGATACAAGTGGACACACGAATTCTCAGTGACCAATGAGGACACTGGAATAGAAAAATCAAACCAGATAAACTTCAGGAGGTTAAAACTGGACAGTCCTGAGTGTAACACTGAGATACTTCAGGAGGTCAAAAATGGACAGTCCTGAGCCCAACCCTTGGAGACTGGGAAACACACGTGAGAAGGAACTCCTTCTGCCTGCAGACTCTTCTGCTGATGGAAACTGAGCCTGCCTCCATTTCCTAGCTATTGGGAATGGTGTATCAGTAAAAACAGGTGAGCAAGAGGCTCTGGGATGCTGATCTAGAGTCTTTCCATGGCATACATAATTCTGTCTTTAGTTTTTGAACAAGCCTTCATATTGATTTCCATAATGCCTTCAGCACTTTACATTTACAGTGGAGGCAAATAAGGGTTCCTCTTTCTGTACATCCTTGTCAGTGTTCGCTGTTGTTTTCTTGATAATAGTCATTCTGACTAGAGTGCAGTGGACTCTCACGGCAGTGTTTTTTTTTTAAATTATGTATACACATGTGTGTCCAAGCATGGGTTTATGAACATGGGTATCATGCCTGCAAACACTAGATCCCTTTGGATCCCCTGGAGCTGGAGCTACTGGCAGTTGCCCTAGGAAGCAAACTCAGGTCCTCTGTAAGAGCAACAAGTACTTTTAATCACTGAACCATCCATCCAGACCCATCTCAGAGCAGTTTTAATTTGCAATTATTTTACTATACAAATAGAATACTCTCTTAATTAATTAATGTATCAATTAATATAGTAGTATCACAAACACTTATTGAACCTTTAATATAGATTAAACACTTTTATAAAGAATTTTACACACCAACCTTTATTTAACGGCAGGTTTAATGAAGGTCCCATTATTGTTTTATAAATCATGGGACTAAGATGTAGAGCACCTATGTATCTGTCACTCACTACCTACTGAGTCATGAGATAGAGATTTAAAACCACGTGATCTGATTTTAGAGCCTACCCATTTAATTACAACATATAGCACAGCTATCCCCTTTATTCTTTATTTCCCAGCACAAAAGCTGAAATTCAAGGGTTAAGAAAGCTTTCTGACTCTATGCCCTCAAAACATACTTCCGCGGGTGGGCATGGTACATACCAAGATAGGTGAGCTGCCCCGACTGGCTATTGAAGAACCAATCACAGCCTTTGTCGCGACTGGGCAACGGGAGAGACAGAAGTGACTGACCCAGGCGACTTCCACACCTGATGAGGATGTCCGGGTAAGGTGGTAGGTCCCCGTGCAGCAGCAGGATGTGATTTCCGGGGGCAAAGCTGTCAAATGTTGCTGAGTACTGAAGTGAGAAGGAAAGAACACACTGGTAAGCAAGGAGACTCCTCCCCTCGAAGGGAGTCATTTGGCATCAGAGCAGGTCACCGCCAAGCCGCACTTTCTGGGCCGAAATAGGCCTATTTAAATCTATTTCATAGGAAGTTCACAGTCGGCCTACAAAATCATCAAATGTGAAGACGGAAAAAAAGTCACCCGGTTCGCCTGGCTCAGAACCACAGTTAACAGAGGAGGAGAGCACGGCCCAGACAAGTGAAGTGACTTCTCTCAGTCAGTCAGAAAACTGTAAGAGAAGGAGCCAGGTCTGCAGTTCGTTCCCAGCTTTCCTCACGACACGGAGAGGCAAGCAGTTGTTACGATCTCTGCATGTGTAGCAGCCATGGCTGACACTGCCAGGGTACCTTCCGCACCACGAGGCACTATTTCTGTGATTCATTCAACCCCGAGAGCCCAAGCCAGGCCACAAACCTTCCTGAGCCAAATTCTTATCCTTAGCTTTGGGGGGAATCCCTTAGAGTGTTCTCATGGTAAACCCAATAAACAGCAAAAAGAGGTGAGGGGACCAGTATCCTTCCTGGGGACCATGGTGAGAAGATCACATAAGCCACTCCTGTATCCCTAAGATAAACATTCACAGTTATGTGGGCCGTGTTGCATGTGACACAGCAAGACCAAACCGTGTGAAAGGGGAGATAAGCTAAAGGAAACATGTTGAATTGCTGTTTCCATTTTAAATTTTATTTTATGTCTTATTTATTGTTGTTGTTACTGTCCTGAAAAATGTGCCCGCTTTCTACCTAGTCATTACCCCTAGCAATTTCATTCTCCTCATCTAGCCCTGCCTGGAGAAAATGTGAAGACAGATCTCTTTGTAAATTCATCTTCAGCCACAAGGTGGCAGTATGAAACATGTGATGGCCAGGTTAAGAAATTTTTTTCTGGCTTCAAACCGCTGTAATGGGTAAGTTAGGTTTTAGCTTCTATTAGGGAGAGAGGAAGGTGAGGGAGGGGAAAAGGAGGGAAGAAGGGAGGAAGGGAGAGAGAAAAAAGAGAGGAAAGGGTGTGAGGGATGGAGAGGGAAGGAGAGAGGGAGAAACGAAATGATAAGAAATGCTTAAAGGCTACTTTCCATCGAATTGCTACATTTCTAACAGAACAAGGTTTGCATTTGGGATGGGTTTGAAATACTAAAATGTTCACGCTAACAAGCAGACTAACTAGAAAAATGCTGCTGCAGTAGCTTCCTTCATGAGCACCAGATAATATTTCCAGCCTATTCCTTCACAGAAGTGCAGATAAGAACACCGTAGTGTGGAAAGAACTTAGCGCCAGTGGACAGAATTACCTGTAAAGCGCGCTCCATCCAACCGTTGTTCTGGAACTGCAGTGAGTAGGTCTCCTGATCCAAGAGCAGAGCCATCCAGCCGTAAAAGTTAGACAATGTGTCGTCTACGTAATTGACCGTGAGTGTCTTATTTTTGCTGTCAGTCACGATTAAATTCTTAGGAACCTCAAGGGCCTTATCTCTATAGTGAATTAAAAAGAAAAGAATTCGTAAATAAAAGTTCCCAGTTTGTGCCTGGGAGATAGCTCAGCAGTTAAGAGTACTTGCTGCTCCTCCACAGGACCCAGGTTTGAATCTCAGGATCCACAGGGCTGCTAGCAACTGTATCTAACTCAAGTTCCAGGGTACTCAACTCCCTCTTCTGGAGTCCATGAACACTTCACATAAATTGTGCGCAGACATACATGCAGGAGAAACACACATATATTTAATATAAATGAATAAATAAACTCTAAAAACTTTAATTCCGTGGTGATTTTCCCATTCTATATCAAATGTCTTCCTCTTCCATTGTCTGTATTCTTCCCTGCTGGTGATCTCATGAAGCTTCTACATATGTGTCCACGGTGTTCACAATCTGTGTAAATCAGAGCAGCCCACTGGGAGACTGCCACCAGAAGCCTTGCATAGATTACACCTCAGTGGTGGAAGTGGGTAAGTAACATTCGTATCTGAAACTACTAATAAATGTCACCTTAATGAGTCCACACGGGCTAGGATAAAATACAATTAATTTAACAATTGTCTGCAGCAAGAATTCTGCCATGTAGTAAACTTGTTAACAACCGAGAACACATTGTTTTGAGTAATTTGATATTCCTAGAGCTTTCATGATCTCAGAACCTGCTGGGCCTAAACTACTCAGTACACTTCTCCAACTGCCCAGGAGAAAGGACCTCAGTAGTGTTCCCTGGAATGAAGATCCTAGCTTCTCTCCCAGGGCCTGGTCTACTGCATGAACATACTGCCACCACTGACCCTTGATGTTCCTGGGTTTGGTTTCTGTAAACTATAAATTGTACTAACCTCGAGTCAGACATACTTCCTTCTTCTCCTTGGTGACCTCTGTGTTTGCACAGGGCTCTACGCACATTGCTGATTATCTGGCTTCTTATAAAATGAAGACAGGTTGGATAAAGTCTTCCAATATCAGCCTGTGCTGTCTTGCAAACTATTATAAAGGGTTGTATACTGAGCTTATTTTACCAAATTAGGGAAATTAATCAGATTGTTGTAGAACAATACCTAAATCTCCTGACTTGTTCTGTGTAGCCCATCCCAGAAAGTGATTTTTAAGACTTTATTAGAACATAAATATATCTAGTCAAAAGTCAGACTCTGAAAACAAAATAATAAAAACAAAAATGAGGATGTTTTTAAAGGTCAATAAACATATGGCTCTATTTTTTACCTTTGTTTAGATTTCATGAGAACTTTTCAGCAAGGCATTTAGCCACGTGCAAATAATTATGCTCTGAAAGGGAAGGGAGGTGAGACAGAGGGGCTCAAGACTTCCCACAGTGAGATGGAACCTGAGTGTATCTAAGCCCATTTTATAATACAATAGTATATTAGTGAAGAGAAAACATTCGTGTGAAGACACAGTCCTTACTACATCACCAGACTCGTCGTGATCTCCTGCATTCAAATGAATCCCTGCCTTTGCCTCACAAGTACTTAAAATTAGAGAGATGTGCCACTGTAACTAGATAAAAACAGGAATAGCAAATAGCGGGGCAAGCAGGAGACTTGGTAAAGGATCTCAACTGCAGGTTTCCCTGGGCCACAGAGAGAGACTGTTTATGCTGGGTAGTTTCTGTCACCTTGACACAAGCTAGGGTCGTCTGGAAAGACAGAACTGGGATTGTAAAAATGCCTCCATAAAACTGGATCATAGGCAAGAAAATGGGGTATTTACTTGGTTAATTATCGGTGTGGAGGGATAGCCCACTATGGGTAATGTCATCATTGGTCATGAGTGTTTAAGAAAGCAAAGTGAGCAAGTCATGGGAGCAAGGCACTCCTCAATGATCCTCCTCAATGGCTTCTGCTTCAGTTCCTGCTTCCAGGTTCCTGCCAGGATTCCTTTCATGACAGACCATGATAGGGACCTATAAGCCAAATAAACTCTTGATTCCCAAGTTGTTTTTGATCATGATGTTTTAGCATAGCAGTAGAAAGCAGACTAAGATTTTTTTCAAATAAACAAAAGGAAATAAAAAATGGCTCTGCCAGCTGGAATAAAATGAAAAAAGTTAGACATAAAATACAAAGGTAAACTGTATACCTCAGCATGTGTGAACTTGGGAATTTATTAACCCTTTAAATTTTGGCTTCTTTTCTTCCAGCATGGAGACAACGCATTCTTGATTCCTTACCATTTGTTTGAAAGCCTAAACTGTCACATGTATACCATGATAACAAAACTGCCTTTTGACATTGAGGCAGAATTGTTATAAACAAAGTGCATATTGGGGACTACACTATCAAATAAAACAGAATAAATTAAAGAAGTTTCATGTTCCAGTATGTTTGAGACTTTCTGATGGTGTGTACTGAGTGTCTATGGTCTTCTTGTGGCTATGGGTAAATGACTCGGCATGACGGGAAAGGTTATTGTGATGCCTTGTCATTTTAACACACGACTATAGGCTTTAATGTTGGAGGCCATTGACCCGGGCATTTCTTGTGAGATTGAACACATTTGTTTCCCCCACTAATGAAATAAGAGGAATCAAAAAACCCTGTTGCATTTAAATTAGATAACTATTCTGTCCCAGGATTTGCCTAGGCGGTGTTACCTAGATCACTATAAGCTTAAAGGAAGTACCTTTCCATCTTTATGTTTTAGACACCTAGAATTTAACTCACCCATTTCTACTAAGATTTATAGTAGAACTAAGTACTAGTCAAGTCTTAATTTAAATTCTTAGAACCAGAATGAACATGTACAATGTTTGCTCCAACTTTGAATCCAAGGTCTAGTCTCCGCCATTGCATTTCACCCTGTTTCAGTTATCAGTTAATGATTCATTCATGTTCCACTTATAGAATTTTATAGTACATTTTTAATATTATTGTTGTTTGAAACATGGTCTCATCGTATAGTCAAGGCTGACCTCAAACTCGCTGTTCAGGCCAGCTTTGAATTCTCCATCTCATCAACCCTACAGTTAGGACTGCAGAAATGTAATATTTAGAAAAACCTTTAGAATAATAAACATTTTTCTTTGTCTATTTGCTATGTATCATCCAAACTATATACCTTCTGGTTGGAGTCAGGAGTCCTAGGAGTGTGCAGCCTAATTTGTGCAACTAATACATTGAAAAATAAAAAAAAAAACAGACATCTAAAAATAAATGTAAAATTCAAGTGATATGAGGAGAGAAAAGTTTCAAGCAAGAAACATAAAGGAGATAGATATACCAGCTCCCGTGAGCACCATGATCCAATTTGGAATGGGATTCTCTACAGTTCAGAGATCAGTTCTATATGAGTCGTTTTCGATAGTGAATCTTTCAGTTTCCACAGGGACAGAAAGACTGAATAATGAACTGTCCAATCTAATCCAGAGGAGAATAAATGAGATGTCAAAACTTCTAATCATTGATTTGTTGTGTTATATTGTCTTTCATGCAATAACATTGAAAAGATATTTGTTCAATTAATAAAAAGTGACGTGATAACTGTGTTTGAATATGCTGACTGGCTACTGTGTGATGTGTCTGCCCAATGAAGGTTCTATACAGAGAATCATACAAGTGTCAGAGGAATTCTAAACTTTTTAATCAAAGATTAGCAGTTGATTATAACTTATCAGAATTTTTAAGTCAACTCTAAGCTATATACTATTTACCAAAATGACTCAGACCTTAAAAATGTTGCAGTTGAAAACCCTCTTTGTGGCATGAACAATGTGCTTTGAGTAGGTCATGATTTTTTAAAATGTTGAGGTTTTCATATAATCTCTCATCTCTTTGACCCATGTTTTGTCATTTGAACCACTTTGGAAAACATCTTACTTTTCTTTTTCAAATATTTAATAACCTATGAATGTCTAGTAACTAGCCTTTGCTTCTGAAAGGGTTTCCTACTTCTGCTACCCTGGTACTTCAAACCTTGGAGGTGTTCATTACAGACACCACAATAGCCAGGTCCTATGAGATTTATATGATGTTGCTGCTGCCTAGGTTATCGTGGGGATTTAAGACTTCTTCATCTTCCAGGAGGCAGCAGCGGTTGGCCTTGGCATCCAGCTAGCCTGTGATGTTCCTCAGGGTCTTGTAGTTCTGGGTTTCATGGCACTGCTTGCTTAGGTCTTCGTGAGTTCTACCAAAGTGTAGCAAAATCTGTTGAACAGCTCCATATGCAAGGCACAGTAGGCCTTTACATACCAAGCTGTGTTTTAAAATCCCGTTGAAGTCAAATTAATGTACAAGGACAAGGCTCTGCCTCTTGGTACCATAAGCATCATCTAAGCTCCATAAGTCATTGCAGCAGCTACAATGAATATGAATAATACCATCATGCTCAATACTCTGGGACAAGTACTTTTATATTTCCCATTCTTTTTTCTGAGCCAATTCATAATTTTGGTCCACTATAATCTTGCTGAGTTGCTGATGTTTGGAGACATCTACCTCCATAGTCAACCCAAAGTTGACAATTATCCAATAAGCATTTAAATTCCTCCTCATGGCTCATCTTTATGAACAGCAACCTCTCCTTGAGAGTTTTAATTTCCATCTCTCCAGCAGTCAAATGATACTGGTATCATAAGTGACCATGAAAAGCCTGTAATAGCTCCTCTCCAAAGATCAGAACATAGATTAATTATTTTTCTCTTACTGTGATAAAATACCATAATGATAGCAACTTATGGAAGAAGGAGAAGTAATTTATTTTGGCTTATGCCTCTAAAAGGATGAGAATCTATCATGGTAGGAAGGCACAGCAGCGAGTGTTGAAAGAACAGAAATTTAAATGCCTAAATTTCCAATATAAGCATAAAACAGAGAGAGAAGAGGAAGTGTCTGAGACTATAAATATCCAAATTCAGCCCTCAGGGATATATTTCTTCCAGCAAGCCTACACCACTTAAACCTCCCCAAAGAGCACCACCAATAGGAGACCAAGTGTTCAAATATTTCTTGATGCCCTAGGAGAAGCAATCCTCATTCAAACAATGGTAGTAGCCTATAACCAGCTCATCTCACACCTGACCTAAAAACATGAGGAACAATACAATTTGATCTCCAGAAGGCTATTGGTGTTACCCACCGGATTTGCAAAGATCTGAGCTCTCAGCACTTTGGTAGTCTTGAATATAACAGTCCCCCCACCTCTGGCCTGACACCCCCTTTCCTCCATGCATTCCCAAATTTTGTTCTTCTGCCTTCAATTATCAGTCTCTCACTTCCTAGAGGAGGTCATACATTCATTAAGTTTTTTCATGGTTTCCAAACTCTCGATGTTACCCACCTCTACCTAATACCCCAGCATTACCGCAACCAGGTACCCTGGAGTATCAGGTACCCTAGAGCATTGACATCTGGTCATCTGATATCCACAGACCCTGCATATAAAGAGTTCACATTACTGGCTAGCCAGACTCAGGTTGGGTAACCTAAAGTAATAGTTGATGGAGAAGGAGGTGGAAGATGCAGTAGAGCTTATGTTGTTTAGGGATAAAGATCAGAAAGCTAGAACTCAAGTTTGGACCAACAAAATTAATTTAAATAGTATACTAAACCTAAAATGCTCAAAAATTTTTAATATTCATGGTCTATATTTCTTATTATTTTCTTATTATCATTTATACCATTTTCATAGTTATTTAAATCTTAATATAGTTCAATACAATCAATCATATAAATTTCTAAGAAATTATTCTTAATTCTCAGGAGCAAGAATGTGTCCCAATAACCCCCTTGTCATTTTGACTAGAGCTAGTTATTTATCAAATTTCTATAATTATCTTTTCTATTAATCAATTAGGCTGCTAATTTCTAGATTCATTTTATAGATGTTATAATTCAGTTCCTAAAAATTGAGCACATTTCCCCAGTTTCCTAAAGGCTTTTATAAACATGTTTCCTCTTTAAATATTGTCAAAACTCTGATGCCATTATGAAGTTCTAGTTGTCTTGTGGCCCTTTGGGCCATCCATTGAATATTATTGTCTTCTGTCAGCACACAGTAATGTGATAATAGCCACTAGGTAAATCAGGGATATACCACTACAAACCTGAATCTAAACCAATTTTCTTCTTACTTCTTTATTCCAAGACAGCTCCTGTAGAGCCATGAGCCTACCAAGCCTCTCTCATCTATCTCAACCATTCAGGATGTGGTTTGCTAGGCAGCCATGAGCAAGCCAACTTTCTGTAGTGTAAATAAAGAAGCAAATGCCAAGCATGTGTTCATCACAGCTGGTGGCATAGTCATATTGTACATTCTAAAGAGCAAATCAAAATGTAAAAGACTCATCTCCCTGCAGGTAAGATTGACCACTGCCAGGGGCCAAAACTTTGAAGTCAGATCAAGTTCTATCCTTCAGGCCAAATGTCAGTATTGACAGTGGTGGGCTACTCTGAAAGGCACCAAGAGAACACCAAGAGTCAAAGAACACCATGAAGAGAATTTACCAACCATAATTACTACAATCTTTGCTTGCCCTAAATAGCCACCAATTTCCCTGTGCCCTAAATAGCCACCAATCTCCCTCTCTTTACTGTTAATGAAGCAAAGGAGCACAAAAGTATTTCTAATTTGGAGGAGCCAAGGGAGTCTGCATGGGCCATTAGCAGCAGAGAGCTTCATTACTAGGGGAAGAACTCTCTCCCTGAACTTCGCATGGCTTTATGTGCAAGAAATCAGGAGGCAACCAGTCAATTTTAAATGTTAACCCTTACGTTCCCATAGGCAACAATTCCTGTACACAATCAGAAACACAAAAGGACTCTGAGGCTCCCATGCTGCATTTTCTTTCTTCATGAACATGTCCTGCCTAATACCATGCTTTGTTAAAGGACTGAATGCTGTACAATGAAATACCGTTATGTCTACCCCCATTTATGTATGATTTCTCCCATACCTCCCTCAACACTTCCCCCTCTACTACATGTGTTTTTTTTTCTTTTTTGCTGTGGTTATTGACTCTTTCAGTTCAGTTATTTGTGTCCATATGTGCATAGTTGCAGAACCATCTACTACAGCATGAGAATTTTACCAGCAGCTACATCCTCCAAAAAGAGCGATTCCTTTTAAATATTTATCTATTTATTTTATATGTAGAGATATTTCCTTATATGTATGTATATGTACAACATCGGTGTCCTGCCCTTGAAGGCAGGGAGAAGGCATTGGATCTTGGGGATTAGAGTAACTTATAATTGTGAGCTGCCATATGTATGCTGAGGATTGAATCCAGGTCCTCTAGAAGCACAGCCAGTGCTCTTAATCACTGAGACATCTCTCTAGCCCCAGGAATGATTCTTTTTAATTAAGTGATATGATTCATTAGAATACTAATGTATTTATTGATAAAACTTCCAAACAAGCATAACAATTTATCATCCTAGTTGCTTAACAGTAATGTAATTCAGTGGCCATATACTGTATAGAACTGTTGGATGTATAGTGCACACAAAAGATTTGTTAGGCCATCAAACAATACCAGTGGGAACAACCACTAATTCCCTCATTGTGTTTAGCATTGGTTGGGATTCTCTGAGGGTCCATATCTCTACATATTAAGAAAAACACTACATTGCACTCTAAATATTATCAGTCTGAACAACTGAGAAATAAAACCTCTATAATTATATATTTCCTAAGCCAGATATATAATAGCTGGCCACAAATGTTGCCACAAGCAACTTCTGGCTATTTACACTTGCTGCTGCATGCACAGTTTTTATTGCACAAAACAGGGCAAAATCAAAATTTTGAGCAGCACCAGCAAATTTTGGTGGCATGCCTTTCCATGAGCATCCTTCAAAACTGTTTTCAGGTCAGAACACCCCCTACATTAGCCTACCTGCCAACCTCTCACCATCCACTATACACTGACAGTTTACACAATTAGTTGTTTTTCCACTGTCTGTGTTTGTGAGAAATGGGGAAAGGGAGGGAGAGAAAGAAGAAGAAAGTGCCTCCAAAACATTGAAGTATTCTGCCTTCTGAGAAAGGCTACAATAAGCGTAAAGAAAGGGAAGGGTACAGCATCAGTCTTCTACAAACTTTCAAGAACTCTCACGTCATCATATTCCATGGTCGTAGAGAGGCAGAACATTTTCTATAATCAGCCTTGTGTTTCTGAAGAGTACAGCCCACTAACTGTCCTCCATGAGTTTCAAATACATCTTTCTATCTTTTTATAGACTTAGCAAAGGTAAAACGTACTGTAGAGGAGCTGAGTGATGGCTCCATAGTTCCTCAAAGGTGCCATGTACATTTGCAATTGATTACACTCTTACCATGTTAAGATGCTACTTTTCACTTATTCCATTTTAATCTGTGAGGAATGATCTCCTTTACCTGCCATGCTACTTGGGTGATACTGTACACACCATGTTCTCTCTTGTCTATGCCTTATGAATCTAGTTACAAAGCCTTCTTCAAAAAGAATGCATCCTTAGAATGATACAACTAGGAAGTACGAAACCATTTAGCAAGGTTATTGAAAAATAATTGCGCCTGTATTAAGTAGGAGGATAGGCTAAGATCTCTGTTCTCTCTTATGTCTAGAAACCTGGTACTGGGCTTAGCTCACTGGCAAACAGCAGCTTATTGGCCTTTCTCCAAAAAAGTTCAGCGTCTTCAAATAAAGCAAATGCACCTCTGTTCATCATGTAATTATGCAAATGCAACAAATCAAGTCTTTTTATTCTGGAATGTTAGTTGATAAACATTTCACTAAATTCAATGACTGTATAGTACTATTATTTGTGTGCCTCAGTTTAGGGTTCATTGTGATTGTTAAATGATGTCCTGTTCTACTTGTGTAACCTCTGCTGCCAAGAGAGGATAATAAATCTTAAAATCATCCTGTCTCACAGGGTGCTTCGTTAAAGGACTGAATGATACCATTAGTGATGCTATGCCTATTTGTCCCTAGGAAGGAGAGTTAGGTGATTATTAGACAAAAAGCTAGGCCAAAATTTCCATTTGAACTCTTCTTAGCTTTTGCATTCATGGAGGCAGGGGGTGCCTCATACTTTGAACACTAACACATTAAGAGCAGTTGCATAGGTAAAAACTGAACGCAAGCACAACAGGAGAGGGTATTAAGCAAGATCTAAGAATCAAGGTGATCAACAAGAACATTAACCTTTCCTTTCCCAGAAGGAGGAAAGGAGAATCAGAGGACACAGTGAACCAAAGATTGAGTTACAAGTGACTCAAATTCTGTGCCCTCCAGGGGAATTTACTGGATTAGCATAATACCATGAGATTATTGGAAATCATTTCCCATTCTTCAGATATTTGATTGCTACATTTGAGCATGGCTAATTGCTTTACTAGGTGCATTTTCTCATAAATATAAGACCCTATATCACTCTTTTCCATTATAGGATGCCTACTTGTAATTTTCTAAATAATAGGAGCAACATAACCTTCTTTAAGGTGGGGCTTATTGAGCACGTGCTGTATGTCTGACAATGACCTTGGGAAATAAATCCCATTATGCTCATTTTACCAACGTGAGAAATGAATTGAGAACAGGTTAAGGGACTTGTTGTAAGGAACGCACACAGGAACCTGAGAAGCTGGGATTCTCAGCTGCTTCTGCATCCTCCAGTTTCTCAAGGCTAATGTTGAATTCAGGCATCTGTTCTCACCACACTTGATGTGCAACCTCCAAAGCTCGAGAAGATCAGGTGACCAGCCTACAATTTTCACTTACCCACCGCCATTCATTCACTAAATAGAACGCAAAATCAGAGTCTGATGTGTTAATGTCTAAACAAACTGAAGACTGTTGAAGACCATAAGTGAGTTAAGACCAAGAGCTGAAAACAAATGTGTTTCCCAGTTGACAGTTGTGAGGCTTAAATTCTTTTCCCCTCCCTCCTCACATTCTCCCCTCCCACAATAACGTCTCTGCGCCACCAGAGAAAAAAAGCATTTGCAGAGGTTGCCAACAGATTGGGTGGTGGGGGTGGCGTGCAATGAAGAAACGAATTAGCTGTTAAAATATATACTCCAATTAACTGATAGCCCCAGGATAACAAAACACTATAAGACACCATGAAAGGACACTAAGGGTTATATGATTTTTAAAATTTTGGACATAAGGACTAAAGATAGCATTTTAATCCCTCGATCTTCTGAAGAAAAAGTGAACATCATGGAGACCTCAAAAACATGGACATAAACCGTGAAAAATAATAGCATGAGAAGAACATTTAGAGGTGACAAGATTTTTTTTAATTTTATATAAAACTAATTTAAGTCAATGTGTGTTCAATGTTGTATTAGCACCAAAAGACATAAAACAAACAAAACTACCCAGTTACCCTCCTTAATATCTGCAAAGGAAGGCAGCTTATAAAACTGCAGAGGAATTATGAGTATTGATCAGAAGAATTCTAAAGAGACAGTACACAGCAGGGATAACAGAGTTCACAAGATGCTAGGGGAACTCATCAGAGAAAATCACCTCCATGCTGAGCTCATGGAAGCTGAACCTCATGAACAGAAACAGGCAAAGAGGTAAACATTGGGGAAATAGGGTGGTGCCAAGGCCTTATTGAGGTAGCAGATATAAAGAGCTGGAGTGGTTTTGCCTCAGGAAACTCTTGAAAGCACATTTTAAGCAAGAGAAAGAAAGGCAAGACCAGGTCTATGCAGATTAGGGCATCACCAAGTGGCAAGCAATGAACGGCCTGTTAGCACAAAACTAAAAGACAAATAAAGCTGGACTAGAGTGGCAATAGCCAAAGGAAAAGACACAACAAGGATCTCTCTTAGAAACTAACCTCTATAAGCAGGTCAGACTTGAAAAGTTCCAGGTATACAGAAGGTGGGGTAATTGCTGAGACACTGAGGCCAACCTGGTCTAATTTGAGATCAGGAGTTGATTCCTCCTTTTTTTTCTCACTCTGCTTAGGATTGTTATGACTTTTTCAAATGTGTGTCATTGTGTTTCTAAATTAATTATATCTAGTCCCATAAAAAATATCTTGAAAATTTAAATGGAGGTTATGTTGAGCCTGTAGGAATGGGAGACATTTTCCTCTTCTTCATTGTCTTTTGTCAGATGGATGTGTTTCACTTTATGGAATTTGGTAAATTGAAATATGTACACCACACCATAGACACGTATTCAGGTTTTCAATGGGCAACAGCCCTGAGCTCAGAAAAGGCTGATTCGGTAATCACAC
>LOEQ01006511.1:0-10728 GCA_001685075.1 Bramus lutescens | reverse complement strand
CAGGTTTTCTCTGTAGCTTTGGAGCCTGTCCTGGAACTAGCTCTTGTAGACCAGCCGGTCTCAAACTCACAGAGTTCTATCTGCCTCTGCCTACTGAGTGCTGGGCTTAAAGGCAGGTGCCACCACCACCCGGCGAGAGCTCTGATTTTTAACTACTCTCAATATTTTATATCAGAAAAGAGCCTCTTTTCTTCCTCTGTTTTTACAGGGAAGAGGCTCTTTTCCTTCCTTTATTTTTCTTTTCCTGGGCTGCTTAATCTTTAGGCCTTGATTCAATATTTTCTGCCTTTCTACCAGGAAAATCCTTTTTTTCTTCATTAATCGTTTCTCCTTTTTCCTTTGAGATATTTTCTTTCCTTCCCTTTCCTTCCCTCTTCTCTATGGGGAAGATTTCCTGGCTTTCCCTATTTCTCTACTTGGAAGTTTCCCTTTTCCTTTTTATCCTTTCTCTCAGGAGATCTTTAAAAATTGTGCAGTTACCGCTTTTTCTTTTGACAAGCATTTAGCAACTTTGTGGTTTTGGGGGATGGGGAGATTAAATTCCCCAGGACTCTGCTGATGCTGGCGTGTTCTTACAGTGAGAGCAATCCTTCTACTTCTCAGTGTGGCTGACACCTCTGTGCTTCACGCCATGCACTGGGCACTGTAAAGGCACGTGTAGCTCAGCACTGCTGTGTGGGTTCACGCAGGTCTGTGAAATGAAGACACGGAGACACATGAGAAGGAACTTAGCCACTGCCGCGGCAGGGGGATCACTCTCTGAAGATTGAAACATCTTCCCTTTGCTTCTTGGTATTTTTATATTTTCCTCTATTTACACTTTGGCTAGTAGATTTCCATATCTCAAAACAAACTAAATGAAGTTTTCAAAAATATTGTACAATGCCAGGTGCAAATACCTGACCCATAAGGTACCATGGATTTCCAAGTTTCCTTTAAACCAAGTTTTGCGTATGTTTTATATCCACGGGAAACTCTCAGACAAGATTCACAAAGGGCAATGAAAAATATACATAACACAAAGTATGGATCAGGGGCTGAGTGAAAACTCCAGAGCTCGGCCATGAATAGCCCAATGGAGTTTCATGACTAGTGGAGGTTGCTTGCTACCTCTCAGGTGCCAGGCCAGTGGGACACTGTGCCACAACTGGCCTAGCATTACGAAGTTAAAATAGTCACATTCACCCCCACAGCTTCCATCTCCACACACAGTGACCTACTCTGGACGCTCACTCTCTGACTTTAGCAGGTAAACTCCCTTCCTCCTCTTCTGTATCCACACACACAGCTGCCATCTCAACATCCAAAGACCTACTCTGGACACTCAGGCTCTGACTTTGGCTGGTGAGTCCTTCTCTTACTCCACCTTCCCACCGCTGTCATATCCACACCCATAGGCGTAGCTCCAGACCATGACTCACTTTGGCTTTGCTGGCAAAGGTACAGCCTATGACTGACTGGCCACACAGCTCTGGCATCCACCTTATCTAAGGCAGTCTGGAAACTGACATCAGACACACAACTAAAAAAGGAAATCCATCTGTCCAGAGATCAATGGAATAGAAACAAATAAAACAAAAGAAAGAATCAGTGAATCTGAGAGCTGCTTCTTTATGAAGAGAAATCAACAGACCTTTGTCCAACAAACTAAAAGAAGTCTGAGGTGAACAAGGAATCTTTACAATAGACACCAAGAAATTCAGAACATAATAAACAAATGATTTTAAGGTCTTTGTTCTAGGGATAATGGGGTGGCTCAGAAATTAAGAACACTTGTTGCTCTTCCAGAAGATCTGGGTTTCAATTCCTAGCACCTGCATGGTGCTCACACCAGTCTGTGACTCCCATCCCAGGAGATTCACTGCCCTCTTCTGGCTTCCTTAGGTACTATATAGACATATTGCACAGACACACATGTAGGCAAAAGACATAAAAATAACTAAGAAATGAGATGGTCAGAATTATTTAAAAACATATCTTATCTTTTAGTAACTCAGAAAATATAATAGACATGTAGAATTTCCAGATCCATCCAAATTTTGTTGCTAGGTAGAATGTGGGAATGCTGCCTTTCAGAAGAATGTGGGAGATATCAAGACTTTAGGTAGCAAAAACCATAGAAAGTAGTGTACGGAACTTTATTGACCATTCTTCCAGGATCAGGAAGATAGGGATATTGAGAGTAATGGCAGGAAGTAGAGATAGCGATCACAGGATTTCAGTCAGAACTGGATAGACTTCATAAAAATTTGAGGTAGAGGTCACTTGTGTGATATTTTGGCTATAAAATTTTTCTTATTCTGCCTATGCCCTAGAAATTAATAGAGCATACTTAAAAAATAATGGGCTGATTTCTTAAATGCAAAAGTGAATCTGTGAGAGGAAATTGGACCAAGGCAAGACTAAAACTCAACAGGGCAGACAACAAATCCTGAGTTCTGTCTCAGACAGGAAGGGCTTCATCAAAGTAAAAGTAAAAAAGTAAGAAGAAAGAAGTAAGAGAAGGAAAAAGTCCAGAAGCAAATGGTAGACGGGAAAATTTAATATAGGAAAGCCAGTTAGAAATAAGCCAAGCTAAGGCCAGGCAGTCAAAAGAAACAGTAAGACTCTGCATTTATCAGGGAACTGGGTAGCAGGCCTGCAAAAACCACAAAGTAAAGAATTAAAAAAAAATTTGGTTTACCAACATGAGGGTCTCAAATTTCCATGTAGAGCCTGAGAAAGCTGGAATGAAAAGAGGGTACACTTCCTTTAAGAGTTTCTGCCGGCTGGTAAGCCCTGGAGCAGCCAGTACAGTAAATAGGAAGAAAAAACTAAGTAAAAATGCCTGCCACAGCACAAGCATCAGCATTCTTGATTTCCGGGAAGGTTGAATGCAGTTCTTGGTCACCTACCTCTGACAGGGATGTGAGCTTTAGGCTTTTGTTTCATGACCAGAGAGAAGGCACAGTCAGTTAAGAGCGGCGTGGAGGATCAAGGTTTAGATTAGCAGTCTAAAGTTTGCTCTTGTGGTCAAAAGGGATAAAATGTCTGCAGGAAGAGGTCTGGAAGGACAAACCTCTAATCAGGTTTTAGTGTTTTACAATGTGTATGGGCTGAAGAAAGAAAGTAATAATTTAGAAATAGTAAAGTCTTTAAAGAGACAGTAAAATTGATATAAAAGAAAAAAAGCAATGTAAAGATGGGAAATACTCAGAGAGTCTGCATCCTATATGATATTATGTGAATTTTGAATGTTTTGATTGCTGATGGGAAAAAGACAGCAGCTGGGAGACATGGGATTATCAACAGGACTGCAAAATGGAGTCAACCTAGATACTTTAGGGCTCTTTTAACTTTAAAAAAGAAGTCAAAATGTATCTGTCAAATGAAAATTAAAAATGTTTTGTGGAAGAGGTTTTTACTTTCCACATGAAGAGATACTAAGAATTCATTCTAGAATAATACAAATCAGATTTGATCAAGGGAGAACTCCTGAACTTTTACAGGTGATATTTATCAACAAACTTTATAGCTACTCTTACCAGGACTTGGTTATATGAAATTTTTTCAGGGACTCCTAAAGATGCTTCACCCACAGACAACAGAACACAACAACCAAATTCCCAACGGATGGATTGTGGTAGGCTTTGGTTATTTGCTGGGTCACGGATGTTTGCTTTATTTAGGGGAATATCTGAGAAAAGGACATCTATTAATTTCAGATACTTTGTGTTGGCATGGATTTTGGTATATGGATACAAATGTAAAGTTAATTTTGTAGACTGTATATATGTTTTTACACTTATTTGGGGTATTGTGTGTGTGTAGCTCTTTTTAAAATGCAATGTATAATTCAGAATTAGTAGTTAATCTATAATAATCAAATGTATAGTCACATTAGGTATGTTTTCAAGATTAAACATTTACATTTTATTCAAATACTTCAAAGATCTACAGAATATGGCATTTATGGTATTTAAAAACCTAAGTTTTCCATGACAATTGAGACATATCTGCTCCTAGAAGCCACAATTTACTTCAAAGAAAATGATGGTCATTGAAGAACCTCTGTAGGACTTTGCTTTCATTGTGGAAAGATCAGCCATTTGGGCAAGAAACTGCTTTGGCCTTGGAAGCCTGACTATGCTATATAAATTGGACATGCAGGAACCGCCTTGGAAGCCTGAGTGTATGCTATATAAACTGGACATGCAGGAACCACAGAAAAGTGACAGCTGAACTTTTTTCTGGCCTGCAGGCACACATGCAGACAGAATATTGGATACATAATAAATAAAAAATATTTAAAAATACAATCAGAATCAACACGATCTCTATCAGACACAGTAACCGGATATTTTGATTTGGCACAACCTCAAATGAAGTTCTCTCAGATGACTCTAGGCTATGTCATGTTCACAACTGGGGCTAATTAGGAAAAAGAGACAATAATATACAAAAAGATTTTGAAGATCTAAATCTCATGTATTAATCATACCAATCACTTAAGCAGCAAATATCCAAACATGAAGATAGCAACAACTGGAAAACACAGATAAGCCAGGAATTGGGAAGAGGCAAGCTTCATAGATCAAGAAGATAAAACTAAAACTGTCTTCTGAAGAAAACTCTCAAACCAACAAAAACTCAGGAAATCATAACAAGATATGAATTAATACAAAATTTGTAACTGTCCATCATTTTCCAGAAAATGGGCAATATAATTAGACTACAATCAATAAAATCAGTAGCAGAGATGGCACCACCAACAAGAAAAGACACAAAGACAGGCCTATGAATATATATTATGGTTTATTAAGCAAGAACTACAAGATTCTAATCAAAATCAACTACAAGAAATCATGGGCCACCACTCATCTGATACACTCGGTACTCTCCTTTGTCAAACATAGAAAAAAATGGGTTGGGCAAAGAGGCTGTCCCACCAAAACTGGAAAGATTTGCTTNACAAAGACAGGCCTATGAATATATATTATGGTTTATTAAGCAAGAACTACAAGATTCTAATCAAAATCAACTACAAGAAATCATGGGCCACCACTCATCTGATACACTCGGTACTCTCCTTTGTCAAACATAGAAAAAAATGGGTTGGGCAAAGAGGCTGTCCCACCAAAACTGGAAAGATTTGCTTCAAGCCTTCTGATGTTCTAACTTTGAAGAAAATAGTTGGACTACTGAAAGGATCTCATTGTCTTCTGATAAAGAAAAGGATGTCTGTTAGGATCACTTAGACACCACTTTGTTTTCTGTGATGGATGACTCCCTCAAGACAGCATGAGGGTGAAGAAATGAAAACTTTTTAAAACAAAAAGCACATTAACAGATTTTGAAAGAATCGGTATTCATGCAAGGCAGTGTTTTTGCACTAATTGTTTTATAAATCACAAGCACTTTTGAAAAACATTTATTACTATTTTTGTGTATGCTTATACATGAAAGGGAATGTCTTCTCCATGTATACAAGTGACATACATAAAGAGAGGTGTCAGATCAACTGGATCTCAAACACGATAGTTATGAGACTCCCAACTTGAGCACTGGTATCTGCACTCAGATCATTCAAAAACATAAATAAATAAAGAAGTAAATGATCCTTGGGAGAATGACGCATCAATGTAAGATTCTGTGTATGCTAAATTTGCATTGTAAAGTTAATATGATCCAACAGCAGTGCCCAATTTAAAACAGGAAGGCTGTTTACAAAGTTACAAAGCACAGAGGAAACACTCAGAATGCTCAGTGGAATTACAAAAAAATAGTACACAGATTGACACAATATGACTTCCATACTTACCAAAAACCTACAGCAGTCAAGAACGTATACAATGGCTGGGCGGTGGTGGCGCCTGCCTTTCATTCCAGCACTCAGAGGCAGAGGCAGGCATATCTCAGTGAGTTAGAGGCCAACTTGGTCTACAATAGTTAGTTCAAGGACAAGCTTCAAAGCTACAGAGAAAGCCTGTCTGAAAAAATAATTTTAAAAAATGTACATAATATCTGTGAAATAATAATGGACATGGAGAGAAACAGCCAAGAAAAAAGGTAGGAAAATATAGTCAATTTTTAATGAAAAGACCAAAGGAAAAGTGTGATCTTGACCAAAGTTGCCCAGCTCCCTATGAGTCCCATGTTCTAAAGTTCTTTCTGTAAATAGAGGTGATATCTGGCTGTGGCTCCTTGTGGTTTCAGGGAAACCCAGCCCCACTGATGCCCAGTGCCAGAACAACATCGAAGAAAAGTTGAAAATTTGCTTCCTTCCACAGATTATAGCACAAGATGTGGAATCTGCCCTATCTACCTGCTCAACACTTGAGAAATCGCTGAAGGTCAGCCCTGTCCGTTGGTCCCCTGGAACTGAACTGGCTCACTGAATCATATCATGGTGGCTGGTGATAACAGAAAGTTAAAAGCATTCTAATCATGTACGGCTGAAGAATGACCTACATTATCACTTTCTATCAGTTCCTAAACTACTTGTAACATTTATAAGACAAACCTAAAAGTGGCATGCAATTTTCAAAACTCCTGGAAACCAGACCTTCACTTTTTCCAATTCGCTTTCCCACTGTGCAACACAATGACTGTGTGTCCAATGACTGTGTGTGCAATGACTATGTGTGCACACTGGTGTGACAGCAAAAGACCACAAGCATCATGTCCTCCCATGCCAAAGCTGCAGAGCCTCCCCTTTCCAGGAAATCCACACAGGGAGGCTCAGAGGTCAAGGGCCACTACCCAGGTCATCACATGGACCAACAGAACCACAATCTGCCTTATGGTCGTTTCCAGTCTCAGCACAAACAGCACAGCAGTCCTGCTCTGAGCACCCCACACTCATCATGGCCTGGCTTCTGGTCTTCCTTACAAATCCCTAAGCAGAAGCCAAAAAGAATCCTGGAAAGAACCTGCAAGCTAGTACTCCTATTGCTAAACCTTGCCAGAGTCTCTCAATAGCGAGCAAGGGTCACTGAACTGGGTTTCGGAATATTAGCAGCTTCCCTACTAGGTGAGCAGAGACCAAGTGTCTCAGACAGCGCAGGGTTTCCCACCTCTGCCTTTCCAGGCCAGCAGACAGGGCCCTCGTCTGGAAAGTCTCACTTTAGCAGACATTCTTCCACTCTCCCAGAGTACCTCCTTTCTCCTGTCCTACTCTTCGACACCCCAGCTAAAATGTGCAGCGCTACACAACACACGAGATGCCTTTTACAACCTCCACAAAATCACCTGTAAACGGACCTTGCATGTAAAGGTTAAATGCAAAGTGCTGAACGTCTAGAACATACTGAAGAAACTACGCCTCTCCAGGTTAGGCTACCTGCCTTCCATGGCTGCATCAAAAGCGAGTTGTTGTTGACCACAAACACGTTTCCACACACAGCTCCCTGCTTTCAACGCTCTGCACAGGTGCAGCCCACAGAGCAAAGTTAGTCAGAGGACTGTGCCTGCGTCCAGGGAGTAGCAGGGACCGCGTGGAAGTTCATAGGACAAGGAATACGTTTGTAGATTCCCACCCGGCCCTGGGGAGGCCTCGCCACACCGGCTCCAGCAACTCCCCATCTGATCTTCCCCATCTGGGGACAGCAGCCCCTCGNCATTTCGTGGCTTCCGATCTCTCCCCGGCCCCCTCACAGGTACCAGCAGCAGCACTCAAAGCACAGCACGTTAATACACTGGCGCCACCTCCTCAGCAAACCTAAGCCTGCAGCCTGGCTCCCGGAAGGGCCCTGCACCACTTCTGATTGGCAGTTTGGTCTGCAGGTACTGATTGGCTAGTAAAGCCTGAGCGACAAGTGCACCGGCTTTTGGGTTACAGTGTGCTTTAAAGGCAATGGTTCCTGACTCTGCCTTCTACCCCAGACCCAGACCTTTTCCAGTTCTGCAGAGATTTGCATTTCAATAGCACTTGCCTCTGGCTCCAACAGCTGATCCTGCGATCTTCTTGCACTCAGTAGGCACTTTCCCTTCTTCTTGGACACTGTGTGACTAGCTTCCCCAGCCCTCCCCTCAATGTGGAGTGGAGTGATTCCCTGTCCCACGGAGTACCCAGAATACTAACAATTTTAAAGAGAGATTTAAGGACACAAAAGGAGATGTTTGTTCTGTGGCTTCTCACTGAGATCAGGTGAACTGAAGGAACTTTCTACTTGTTAGTCACAGGCACTTCAGAGAACAGGAGAGAAATGCAGGGACCAGATTAAAAACAAAACAAAACAAAACAAAACCCATAACGGTAGATATGTGGCCCACCAGAAGGCTGGATGATGGATCCATTACTTTTGAAGTTTTCTTCCGGAATTCAGGGCAAACCTTTGAGAAATAAATAATAATAAAAAGTGTACTCTTTCGGGTAGGTTGAATACGCAGAGAATCATGGAGCTAGGAAGACTGTCTTTATGAGTACTATTGTTAGCCATCTCATCTTCCAGGAGACAAAAAACAAGGCTGCATTATTCAAGGCTCTCTGCATGAGCTGGACTGGTAAAAATCAATCTCTCCGTGTATGTAGAAAGTGGATGTATTAGAATGTCTCACGAGCTGTGGTCCATTGTTAGACAACAATGGCGTCTACCAAGGGGAAGTCGAAGATGCCAGTAGTTCTTTAGCCCATGAGGCTGGATGTCTCAGCTACTCTTTGGTAGACACCAAAATTCCAAAGACGTAGGCTCTAATGCTAGCAAAGGAATGACCTTGCTAACCAGAGCTAAGGCAAGAGGTAAGGAGAGAGTGCTTCCTTATTCAATATCCTTTATGTATGTAGGCTGCTACCAAAAGTTGTGGCCCAGATTAAAGCTGGACAGGGTTTAACTGTGTAGCCCTGTAACTCATTGTTAGACCAGGTGTCATCTTTGGGGGGAAGCTAAGAAGGCTGGGTGCTGGTCACATCCTGGAGTAGCTGGTCTCTTTGCTTCTGTACAGTGTTTGTGGTATGGAAATGTCTGGTGTCTCTTAGACTTATTTAAGGTATTAACAGAACGTAGGACAAAGTTAAGTTTAGGAAAAATAATTTTAGGACCAGGGAATTGAGAGGGGTGTATCTGATCTGTTTAAGGTGGATCTTTTAATTTGGTTCACTGGAACTCACAAGAATTTTGGGGGTTTCTGAAAACGTAAGTTTTAAACACTAGCAGAATGACTGTGACAGATATTTTTGCATAATAAAAAGTATTTTAAGACTATGAAAGGCAGCATGAGAGAGAGAATTTTGTTAACTTATAGCTTATTGAAATTTGTTTGGTGATGCTGACCTTTTAAATGACAAAACCTTTCAGCTGTCAAACTGCATCAGAGATCTTTGAGAAGGATAAATTTTTACTTGAGTTATTGATTAAAAAATGACAGAGAACTTACTTGGTTGGCACCTTGAGCTACTCTTCAGGGTCCTTCATGGTCACTGAGGGTCGTATTTGCCTTCTGCTGTTTAGCGCAGGGCCTGACAGGCTCCAGAAGATCCTGTGGGCTAAGAAATATGTAGGAAGACAAGCCTACTTTGACCTGAGTAGCTAGGCTGTTGATTTCAACGATTCTGTCCACTGTCTGGAGATCTTCAGTTTAGATGAAAGGCAGTTTTGCCCAGTGGTCAGTACTTGGCAGTTGAAGCAAATTGTGGATGGACATTGTTTTGTACTTATTTGTTTTCTGTCTTCTTGGGAGGAAGTAGAGTGTTGCTGCTAGGAGCCAACCTGTATCTTTTTGTTATGAAAAGTCTTTTAATAATTAAACATTTGAATGCCATATTCCCCAGATCTCTGAGCAGTTGAGGGCTGTTTGTTGGGTATAGATGAGTTATAACTACAGTATAGAATCTGCCTGGAGAGCNTTTAATAATTAAACATTTGAATGCCATATTCCCCAGATCTCTGAGCAGTTGAGGGCTGTTTGTTGGGTATAGATGAGTTATAACTACAGTATAGAATCTGCCTGGAGAGCGGGGTCTGAGCTTGACTATACTGGCTCTCAATTTAACATGTAAGATTTACCTGTCGAGGTCTCTTATCCACCGCCTCTCACCCACCTGGGACCCACAGAGGCCTCAAATGGTGAGACCTGGCTGCCTATCGTGGCCCACCATGGTCTCCTCTCCCACTCAGGGAACTGCGTCGTTTTATCTAAACCATAACAGGTTGGGTTTTTATAGTAGCAAAGGGGCACATCAGGGATTTTTTAGGCTCAGGACCCCCTGATTGGATGACATTTGTTTAGGGGTGTCCTGGTGAAAAGAGATGGCTGTGTGCCGGCAGGAGATCCTATACACAATGATTGGAATATTAGGAATTTCCTTTGGAAGGTCTGTTCCTGGGTGGCGCCTGGGTAGTTTCAGTTTGTGGTCTTTCTTAGAAGCAGGTATTGCCTTAGGGTAAGCTACTGAGACTCATGTAGGCCTCTGTTGAGCTTATTGTGGCTGGGTCCTACACTTTCCTTTTCCAACTTTTTAAAGAAAATTTAGTTATATGGTATTTTTCTGAATGTGTATGTGCACAATACCTACAGAGGCCAGAAGAAGGCAGGAGATGCCTGGGACTGGAGTTACAGCAAATTGTTAGTAGGTTCTGGGAATGGAACCTGAATCCTCTGTAACAACATCTAATGCTATTAACTGCTGAGCCGTCTCTCTAGCCCCTCTGTTTCATTAATTTGTTCTATACATTTTTAATTAAAACATATCATGTTCCCTGCCATACCTGCGCGGACACCTGTATGACAGAATGTCGCGAAGAACGGGAG
>LOEQ01006510.1:41066-54947 GCA_001685075.1 Bramus lutescens | reverse complement strand
CACAACCATCTGTAATGAGGTTTGGTGTCCTCTTCTGTCCTGCAGGCATACGCACAGACAGAATATTGTATACATAATAAATAAATAAATTTAAAAAACTTTACATTGGGTTAGACACAAGGAGACACATACTCATGTATCCATTTATTTGTGGTTATTTCCAGCCATATATGCATCTATCTGAGTGTATATTCACTGGGTTTCTTCCAGTCTACTGTATCACACACACACACACACATACACACACACACACACCCAAAAAACCTTTCAATGGAAAATTTTATGGGTATTTGAGGATCTGAAATTAAAAGTGCCCTGTATCAGACAGTAATCTTTTGCAGGATGATATAGTTGTAGGGATTGGCAGGCTTCAAAGGATGTATTTCTAGCACATAGGAAACTCAAAGCAGCCTTAGCATTGCTTTGCCTCTTTCCCACCAGTGGGTGTCAAAAGTGGCTTTTCTCTGTATGAGGTGATGCTAGGATGAATACAAGCTCCTGCTACCTAATTTGCTAACCCATTACCCGACCACAGTGTTGCCAAAGAGGTTAAATCTATGCCGGAAGGGGAAGCATATTTCTAAGTCTGTGGTTGGAGTTGGCAATTTTTGCCAAAGCAGAAGCTGCTCGTCAGCGATACTTCAACTTTTTATTGAAATATTGGCTACATCTACTCCTTGACTGGTAGCTAGCTCCTGTGGCTGCTGAAGAAGATAAGGAAAATTGCTTTCAGACCATAGGACATTAATTTGGAAGTGCAGAGCAGGCACAGGGCAGGTTTTCCCTCCTCGTTTCCTACCGCTGAAACTGAACACTTTGGCATGGACTTCCAGTTTGTTCAACGCTTTTTAGTGGGGGATTCTTGTCATAAAAGTAACCAGTGGCTTTGCTCCTTATACTGTGTGTTTATATGTGTACCTGTGTCTCTGTATGGGTGCAGGTCAGGGAGTGGCACGGTATAGAGGTATTCCTACTTGGGAATAGTCTCCTGCAGCAGTTAATTGACAGGTAGAGGTTGTATTTTGAGTAGGGGCAGATCGTTTAAGAAGTTTAAGAGAGCAGAAGATATTTATTGGACCCCTGTTTTGGTTGAATCAGAAATGGGAGACCCCATAGGCTCGAGTCCTTAGCTTGGGAAGGAGGAAGGGCCTGGCTGGCAGAAGGCCAATAGGAGTAGGCTTTTGAAAGTTTTACCTGCTTCTGGTTCTGGAATGTTCTTTTGGCTTACCACTCTTCCCTGTCAAACTGTCTGGAGCAAACTACTACCACACATCCAACGGCAGTCATGGTGCCCTACCGGGAACTCAGGGAACTCATCACTTGACTAGTGGAGATCGCCCTGAAACCATGAGCCAAAAGAAACCTTTTAATTCTTGTTGGTTTTGCCATTATATCAGACAAATCATGACAATGACCTTTTAAAATGCTAGTTAATCACTCTCTTGATGCTTTGCTTCCCCAGGCCAAGCTTCCCCAGTGGGAAGACTAGTTATTCTGAGATAGAATCTTGCTGTGTAGCTCTGACTGGCCTTAAACTCACTGTAAGCCCAGCCTGGCTGCCAAGTCTTGCCTTAGCCCCCTAAAGGCTGATATTGCCTGTGTGAGGCACCGTTCCTGGCAGAAGATCACCTTTTCAAGGACCCTAGGAACCTGGCCATGACCCAGGTGTAGATGAAAGGAATGGACAATTAACATTCAAGAATCCATATATCTCATCCCTTAATTTAGTATATGCTTATGGAGTACCTGTTAGGTATGGAGCAGTAGACTGGGTGCTGAGGATACAGTAGTGAGTTAAATGGTTGCCCTGTTGGAACTCATAGAATAGCTGGGGAAGAGACAATAATCCAGTCTTTCAATAAACATATACATTAATTATGGCAGGAACTCGGAAGTGGGCACGGACCATGAGAGGACTGGGAAAAGGCAGGCCTTAGTGAGAGAGATGCTTTGGGCTAGGGTGGGTCATCCTGCCTTTCAAGTCTTTGATGCAATACCCTGCATCCCTCTGCATGCTGTCTTCAGAAAGCAGAGCATCTCGGAGGGTGGCCTTGCCCTCCCACCCAGGCCCTGTTCTTGGGAAACAAAGTCACATCACCATAGCCATTTATTAACAGAACACAGTTGGCTGTCTCTCTGAGGAATTGTTCTTCTCTAGGTTGACTGCAGTGTCCTCCTGTGCTCCTGAATTCTGCCTGCCAAACCCACCAGGTCCTGCATTCCCAGCCAAAACTGGAAGCTCACAAAGTTCCCCTCCAGACACTCTTCCTTAGGAGCATCCCTTGACAAATGCTATCTGTGATTATACCATTGTCTAGTTAGAGCACCTGCTACCACCAGGGTAAGCTTGCTGTCTGTTTGGGCCAGACCGCCCAGCACGTTTTCTGACTTCCTCAGATGGCCATCTGGGCTCACAGAGCCTGTTTCTTACTCACTCAGAGTGATGACTTTCCGCTGATGGCTCCCTTTTCAGATTTGCTCACACATGTGAGAGGACAAGGGACAGAGCTCAGGGTACTTATAGTTTGGGAGGTTAGGGCCAGCATGAGGGTATGCAGGGAATATTTGTTGAGATCTTCCCGAAAACTGGTTGGGTTTCCCAAGTTGATTCACTTCCTTCTTTCTTAATGAATAGTCAAGTGACTCATGGTGACCCTCCAGTTAGGAGGTTGCGACATGTTCTTACTCACTCTGTCCTACTACACCCAAGGGGAAAATCTGCATTTGATGCATTTTCAGGCATGACTCTTCCAGGATTTATTTATCCCCAAGCAACTATGATTTTAAAATGGTTTAGAAGTACCATGTAAGATTTTGTTTGTTTTCTCAAAGTGGCAGAGTAATCTCGCCAGTAAAATCAGTGTTGGGAAATGGATAGAAATAGCAGGTATTTCTGTTTGAAAGTATAATGAAGCTTAGTCACTTTTTATGATAGATATTAATATTAATTTGATCATGTCTCATATTTATGGATACTTACCACACATTGAGATGGCATAAGTAAGCATCGCCAGTTGATCTTCATAGTAGCCCTGTGAACAGAAGGAGTTTCTATTGTATTGACTTTATATATAAGGTAAATGAAATGAATTTATTATGAAGGGTTGGGCCCAGGTGACAAGACAGGCCATCTGTCCTGAATGTCTACGTTTCAGTGAACAACAAACAAGAAGCCAAGTTTTTTTTTCTTTTTTTCCCCCAAAGGAGTAGTTTTAAATTATGTGTGTATGTACAATTGAATGTAGGTGCCTGTAGAGGCCAGATGAGGGTGTCAGCTCCCTTGGAGTTACAGGTAGTTATGAACCATCTGATATAGATGCTTTCAACCTAACTTGGGTTCTCTGCGAGGGCAGCAAGCCCACTCGACTGCTGAGCCATCTTTCCAGTCTGGCAAAATTTTGTTTCTTTCTCTTTATTTATGATGGAAAACATCTTCAAAATGGATTGTAAGTTATGATTGTGCAAAACTTTACTTGAGGTAGAAATGAATTTAAAAAGAATGGTCACACACCCATGAATACTTATCAAAGCTTCAAACAATGCAAATGGCCATCAAATGAATTGATAAACTATGCATGTCTATACAGTACATAATATCCAACAATAAAAAGTAGTGAAATTACATATATGGTAATATGGATGAAAGCCAAAATACTTTATTGAATGAAAGAATACAGAGAAGAAGAGAGGAACTCAGTTATACACTGCAATCCATGTAAATTTCTAGAAGAATCAAAGTAATTGACAATAATAGAAAGCCAATTTGTAATTTTTTTTTTTTTTTTTTTNTTTTTTGCTCTCCATGATTTCACGTTGGTCATTGGGAAAACACAGATGTCAGCATCTGTTTCAGGGCCATTGTAAGGGTTAGCAATAATAAATATTAACTGTTTGAGTTAAATGTGGACAACTGGAAGGACGGTGGAGGTAGTGATTATGTTGTCAGCGATGTGAGGAGGTGATGCTGAACTGTGAACCCGAGGTACCTATTCCAGGGGGAGCCATTGACTCTGAGGCCATCTGTATCCCATGGGCTCCTGTGGGCTGGCCTTCACCAGCAGACATGCCCTTAAAGTAAGTTTTTAAGTATATTTAGGAGTCAAATGAAAGTGCAGAAATGAGTCCACACAAATTAGTTCGATCTTTTGGGAAATGAAAGAGGAGGATCAGGGAAGAAAGCCGATGTAGAGGAAGTCATCATTTCCTTGATAGTTTTGGGTGTAGTATAAAAGGGAAAAGAAACGAGGATAGAAAGATTCAGGCTGTGAGTGCTTTTTGTTGACTGTTCTTTCTGCTTATATTTTGGTCTGCATAGCTTGTGCTTGTGAATCCACCCTATAGATTGTAGGTTCCTTGGTAGTATCTTAGCTGCCAGTAGGAACTTCCCCTCTTGTATGTATGACAGTTGAATACTGGGGTCGGGTACGGGGTGGGGGGGGCGACTGCTGTGTCGAGGGGCAGCACCATTGAAGTTGAGATATTAATTTCTGTGCTGGAAGCATGAAGTAAGCAAAACTCAATGACAGTGATAGAATGAACTGCTTTCATTGTGTTGGTTTATAGTGGAAATAGCTGGTTCTGATCATTAGCCTTGAAGGCCATTGGCCAACAGTTTGTCTGCTGGCTCCCCTATTTGTACCACCGGGCACTAATAGTACTTACCTTGGTTGTTGTGAGGAATAAAAGAGTTGAAAGCATTGAGTATTTGCTGGAAGAAAAAGTGGTGTTCTTTTCTCTTTTTTTCCAAGCGACTTCGCAAGCAGCCTAACGGGGGAAAAGAGAGAGTCTTCCAGCCTGGGGTTCTCTTGAGTTGATTTCTAAAGTGGTCATCACTTGAAGAGATCTGTTAAAAAATTATTCTGCAATGACGGTATTGAAAGATAAATGTAGGAAATGGTACTTTGTCCCTGAGCTGATTCTTCTTCCCTCAGCCCACTGAAAGATCCTTGAGTTGTTATATAAGAGCGAAGTCTCCTTGAGCAGAGCCGAAAATGATGTCGAGGGCATGGAGTGGCTGTTATGGATGTCAATGGCAGGGTTTGGAGAAGGAAACTCCTGAGAGTGAGGTTGGCCCCGGGGAACTGTCTTTCCCTGCATTCAGCCAGACTGGAGGCCATCTCAGACCCTCGAGCTGACCAGGGAACAGCACAGAGCTCCGACAGAACTTCCCAGCGACTCAGGACCAGATTGTGAGCCTTTTCCAACCCCAGGCTCCTGCTGCTTTTTAAACATCCTTGTTTTAGAAGGTGCCTGAAACTGTCATTGAAGATGTGTCAGGCTTCAGCAAATTAGAATCTCTCCTCTACTACCCTGACCATGGTTGAGACAGTGTACCCTGGCAGAGTGATGGATGCCTTGACTTATCTAGGTCAAGAGTAGCAGCTGGCCCCACTGTGTCCCCAATTCAAAGAAGGATTCCCCCAATGTCTCCCAAATTTCTCAGCTCCCAAATGCACAAGGAAGTCTCCACTCTTGGAGCCATTGTAAGGTAGGCCGCTTTGAAGCCATCAGTATAGACAGCTGGGCTGCTCTGTCCTAAACAGAGGGTATTTGGTAACATTTGCCTCCTGTCGTTAATGTGTTTTCTCACCTAATGTAATGGCTCTGAACTGCTTCGGAACATCAATTTGAAATGTTCCAAAACAAAGCAAGAGTCATTTTGGTCATGACTTCTTTTAGAAAATGAGTATTAAACAAGGTTTAAAGTTTAAAAAAAATAATTTTGTCTCTAAGACCTGGAGCCTGTTTTATGACCTTGCACAGCTATCATCCTGTAAATATGATGCCAACATTAACCCAGTTGTCTTAAAAACAGCGGAAAATCTTCCCAGCAATTTAGGCTCATTGCACATTCTTGCTAAATTACCAGGGTTAGGGCTAGGGGATGAAAAATCATAGAAACACAGATAACTGGAAACTGGAAAATGACAGCCAGACATGGGACGCACACCTTTAATCCTAGTACTCTGGAGGCAGACATAGGGGGTTCTGTATGAGTGCATGGCCAGTTGGTCTAGATAGTGAGTTCCAGGCCAGCCAATGCACCATAATGAGATACTGTCTCAAAATATTATATAAAAAATAGGATAGCAGATAAAAGTAAAATGTTTATCCCAATTTTGTCACCTTGACCTGTTGCCTGTGTGTGCTGGCTAGTTTTATGTCAATTTGACAGAAACTAGAGTCATCAGAGAGGAGGAAGCTGCAATTGAGAAGATGCCTCCATAAGATTTGGCTCTAAGGCATTTTCTTAATTAATGATCTATGGGAGAGATCCCAGACCATTGTGGGTGGTGACACCCCTGGCTGATGGTCCTGGCTTCTATAAGAAAGCAGGCTGAGCAAGCCACGAGAAGGAAGCCAGTAAGCAGCATCCCTCCATTTCCTCTGCATCAGCTCTGTCTCTAGTTCTTGTGATCCTTGAGTTCCTGCCCTGACTTCCCTTGGTGATGGGCTATCATCTGGAGTGTTTAAGGGAGTCCTCTCCAAGTTGTTTTTGGTATGGTGATTCATCACAGCAATATTAACCCTAAGTAAGATACACAAGGAGGTTTTGTTTTGTTTTGTTTTGCCAGCATATATTATGAGGAAACCATACAGAAGATTTTTCTGAATATTATTTTTTAAATATTTTAAGATTCTCTATAGCATCACATTGCTTACCTTCTCATGTCTTGCTAGATCTCACCAACTCAAAGAACACAGCTTTCCCCTAAAGGGACTAAGAAGTAGTTTATTCTGGATCCAAATTTGAGTGACTGTGGCCCAAGAACACAGGTTAGGTTACTCCAAATTCCATGGCCCGATGTGGAAGTCATTTCATAGTTTCCCAGGGCAAAGAGAACTATAAATTACAGCAAGCTTCAAATAGAGTGGTGAGTGTATCTGAGAGGCAGTGTCAGCAAGATTGCGGGAGCTTTTCCGTAGGCCTCAGATGCTCTTGGAGGACATTTTGGCTTTCGGGTTGGTGGAGGCAGCTTTGGGCTGGTGGAAACTTGGGTCTGCTCAGTTAATACACTTGAGAGGTTTTCATCTGTGAGTCACGGGGTGTTAGTTCCACCGCAAGTGTGCAGAGAATGGCTCTTTATTGTGCCTTTGGGCCCGCAGCATCCCAGCTTCTCCCGTCACCGCCGTTCTAACTAGTCAGACTTTGTACACACACAAAGCTTCCTTCTAGGAAATCTCATCGACAGCCTTAACCCTTGAGTCCTGGGAAGTGGTCTCTTTTTGTTGTTTTGTCTTTTTCAGATAGTGTCTCGCTAGGTAGCCTGGGTTAGCCTGAAACTTGTTATGTCGGACTCGTACTTGCTCTCATCCTTGTAGTCATCCTCCTGTCTCTGTCTCCCCGATGCCGGATTGCAGGCATGTGTTTCTATGCCCTATTGCTAGTGGGGCATTTTTTTTAATGCCTATGAGTGATCAAGTATGTGTCTGTGTATATGCTGTGTACTAAAGTACATTCTTCTGGTGACAAGTGGGCAGCCTCTCTTGCCATCCCCAGAGACACCGTTTATCTCCTTTGAAACAAGGGTTCTCATTGACTTGGAGCTTACTAATTAGGTTAGATCGGCAGGTCACTTTGCTTAACTTTATATGTCTGTGCCGGGGATCAGACTGACGTCTTCATGCTTGCAAGGCATGTGATTTACCTACTGAGTGCTGCCACCTCCACCGTAGGCAGTCATCTTAATTCTAGGTGCCAACCATGTTCCTGCCCATGATTAAAAAGTTAGGAAAATGGGGTTAGATGATACAGTTTGCATATAACCTTAACATACAGTGACATTGAAAAGGCAAGGAACCACAGCTTTAAAGTCTTGATTCAGGGGTCAGCCTCAAAGCATGCCACTAATTCTTGGGAAGACCCTTATACTCGTGTGTGCCTGAAGTTCTCCGGAAGCGCACACTGGCAAGGTGGTTTCCGACTTCACGACGTGGTTGAATGTCATGCAGGGATTATAGCAGAAACATAAGAGCAGCCATGTGGAGAACAGAGCCAGAAGAGACTATATCTTCAGGAGCAATTTAGAGCATGATTGACCTCACGGATGCTGTTAGTGTAGTATTTCTAGCTGACTGGGTTCACCCGCAGCTACTGGGCAGCACTGTGCTAGGGAAGAACTGGGGGAGGAACAGCATCGATTAGTCGGTAAGTTAGCGCTACACTCCGAAGTTAGGAGATAGGCTTGTCATCTGCCAACACAGAAACACTGTCACAGTGTCCATATGTGCCACCCATTCCTGTGATTTCTCCATCCAATCAGATGTTCTTTAGTGATTTTTTTTTTCAAAGTTGACTTCATTCAGTTCTTGTTTCTCATTGGAGTAGCTGTTCTTCACAGAATAGAAACTGAACCTGTGATGATTTAAAAGGGAAATTGAAGGGCGGGAGGGAGGGGGGAGACTGGCAAGTAATTCAGTGGACAAAAGCCCTTGTGGCCAAGCGTAATACTTGAGCCTGAGCCCTTGAGCTTAGCCTGCACTATGGAAGGAGAGAGCTAACTTCAGCTGTCCTCTGACTCCACATATGTGCTCTGGCATGCTCCCGAGTACACGCATGTTCACACGCACACACATCCTTTCCTCCAAATTGGTGGCATTCCCTGTAGAATTGGTTTTGACCTTCCGTGAATGAAAAGCTTTCTAGGCACTAGCTAGGTGGTGAAGCAGAGCTTGGTTAGAGTTAGGCGAGGCTGAGTCAAGCAAGGCCTTGGCTCCAGCCTCTGCAGCTCTTGGCCGCCTCAGTCTCCATGACTGTTTCCCATTTCTGTGCTTCTTGTTAAGCCGAGGTGATTGCTAACTTGCATGCCTAACCACTGGCTGGAAGGAAAACTTCCCCAGACGAAGATGAGGGTTCTGACTGGCTTCTGTCTCTACTCCCGAAGCAGCAACCCGAGACCTCTCTTCTTTCCGATTTAAGTCACACATGTGCTTTCCCCCTTGTTTTTCCTTTCAGAGCTGTGGCCTCACAGGAGCACTGTTGAAGCCACTGGCTCCAGGGATGCAGGGACACGAATTGGCATTTCTTGGCCTCATCCTCCTCCCTTGTACTGTCTGCTTTTCATGTATTATTAACTACCTTGCGACGTGGGAACTTTGCCAGGGTTGTTTTGGGTCCTGGGGTTGTAAACAAAACATCTAGTGCTTATGAAGTCCAATGAGTTACTTCCTCTCGTTTGTAGAAAAAAACAATCTGATTGTGTCAGCCTCACTTAGGTTACTAGTGTCTGTGTAGCTAAGAAATCGAGGATGAGGCAGGCGCCTTGTGCCCCTATGTGTGAATTTTGTATAAAATGGTGTGTCCTCTAGCCTTTCTTTTTCTTTTTTGAGAACAGGTTTCTTTGTGTAGCTTTGGAGCCTTTCTTAGAACTCGCTCTGTAGACCAGGTAGGCTTTGAACTCATATGGATCCGCCTGCCTCTGCCTCCTGAGTGTTGGGATTAAAGACATGCACCACCACCGCCTGACTCTTTTACCTTTTTGTTTCTGTTTCTCCTACTTTAGTGTTTAAAAGTAGAATTGTTGTGTGACCGAGTGGGTCTGAGGTCGCTGCTTATAAATGACTGAAGGCATTGCTTCCATCCTTTCATGACTTGGGATGTCTGTTCAGGGAGGAAGAGCAGGGAACTGAGCTTCTGTTCTTGTTATTGGCTTCTGATGATAGTCTGAACTTACTTTATAGATTGTGTTTGGCTGCCAGCGTGGTGCTTGGGTGTGATTAATTTGTGCAGCTTGTCATTGGATAAATAATTTTCGTTCCTTGGATTCTTGTTCAGAAGGGATTAGCCAAGTGAACTGGAAAGCACGCCTTTGAAGGAGGGCCTGGGCTGTTTGTGATCATCAATGAACAATGTAGTGGCTGATTGAATTCAACTCTTAGAGAACCATCTGACTCATTGGCTCTTAATGCATCTAAATGTCTTCAGCTGTGTTTTTAATCTTAATGTGGTAGACATAGTTCAGAACCTAACAATTCCAACGGCTCTGGCGCGGGACATTCAGAGTAAATACCGTCCTGTGAAGTGGGTTTCAGGAAGGTGTCTAATAGACATCTTATTCTGTCTTCTGGTATTGAAGGGTTGATCTCAGTTTAGCTCTTGTGGAAATGGAGAGTTAAAGCACAAGAAGAACTAAACCAAAATAAAATAAAACACCAAGGGGGAAGGGGAACCCAAACGTCCCCAGAGAATCAGGATCCATCTTGGAAACCTGGAGAGGATTCTCAGAGCCCAGGACACTGCTTTGGGTTTTGCCATTGTGGCATTCTACCAGTAAATACTTGACAGCTGAGCTTTTGCGTGGTGGGATGGCTGGAACTGGTTCTGCCCGGGGGGCAAGAGTCTCTGCTCAAATGTTCCCTCATTTGATTTCTGCACCAAGTAACTGTAAAGTAGAGTGGAAAGCGCTCTCCCCTCTTGCTCTCTGCCTTGAACCGCTTCTTCCAGTTCCAAGTTCTGGCCTCAGGAACCATTGCCTTGCCCTGGGCCTACTTGCTGCTTGCTTGATTGCTTGGGCGTTGCCTCTGACTTCCAAGGAGTAGAGTAGTCAAGATCCCTGGTACTGGGTACTGGCTTTTTTTTTGTTTGTTTTGTTTTTTTAAAGGTGTTTGGTACCTTGATGAACTAGACTCCGCCTTTGTCAACTGTAACCTAATTGTCAATTGTAACCTAAATCTAGGTGACAGGTGAGACAGGTGCCTGACAGATTTTGCAAAGCCAAATCCAGAGCACCCAAGTAAATTTAAATTTGAGATAAGTAGCAGATAATGCTTTATTAGCAGCCCCTGCTCTCCCCTGACAGTCTTGGGTAAGTATAGAGCAGCATGATGCTCCTTCCTTAAGGACCCTTGAGTTAGTTCAGTTTTCATAGGCTATTGTGAATGGGAAGGTAATTGTCCTCCCAGGAAAACCAAGCCTTGCAATTATCAAGAACTTTCTATACTGATTACTTTTCAGTCCTCAGTTTATTTAATAGTTGCTGTTAGTCATGGTCCGTTTGATATGTACAGTTGATATTTACTGAATTCTACTGTTTGTAGAAATATGTGTGTGTGTATATATGTATGTATGTATTCATATAGTGTTTTTAAAAAATGAAAGTAAAGGGCTATTGTGATTCCTATTTCACAAGAGGGGAAACTGAGTGAGACCAGGGAGCAAGGGACTGATTGGAGTTAAAGGAAAGGATGCAGCGTGGGGAGGGTGGGGATTTAGTCCAGGGTTGTTGAGTCTTCGATGGAGCCAGGGTTCCAAGATACTTCTTTTTCTCCAGTTGTTCTTATCTTGGCTACATATGTGGAACCCACTGGATGTCCCTAAAATCATATGCATCTGGGCACATCCCCAGAGAGGTACACTTAGTGGGTCTGAGATTATTGTTGGCATGTGGCCAGGCTGGGATTCAAAATTTCCCGAGGGCATGCTAATATAGTCCTAGGCTTCACGCCTGCTGCTTCCCCCTATTTTTGGAGTCAAACGAATTACTCTCCTTAGGAAGTCTGGTCGCTCTATGTAACCATTCCTTTAGTTCCTACCCCTCCTCCACAGAAGCTCACCATTCCAACCCTGGCAGCTAATTTTTCATGGTCTTTGTTTCTTCAGAATTATTTTCAGGAAGTCCTGGTGGAATATATGTTGGGGTATAAACAAACCACAAAGAAAGACCTCTTGGGGGTATTCTGTTGATGGATTTTCTGAGTGATCTTTTCTTTTTCACTCCCCCATTATACTTCCTGGAGGGGGGCAATGCCCCTTTGTTCTTCATTTAGCTCCAGCTGGGTACCAGGCTCCGCGTTTGAGGAGGTTTACAGATTAATAAAACTAGACTGCTACCTTCCAGGAGTTTTCAGTTTGGGAAGGGAAGTATATAAATGCAATTCCAGGTTTAATTTTCTAAGAGTCCCTTCAGAGGGACAGAGGATTAAGGACTTCCGAGTCAGGAGAAGCTAAAAGCAAACGGGAGACATGTGGCCCCAGTTCTGCCTCGGTTGGTTCCAGCCCAGCTCCCACCCCCTAGTGTATCCAGACCTGATCCTGAGCCTATCTGCCCCTAAGTGGGGTCGTGATGAATTAGTGTTTGTCCAGAGCATACCAATGACCAGGCTTGGGGCAAGGGCTTGGTCTGCAGCAGCCACCACCATGATCCATGTGCCCCTGGGAGCTCTGCATCTGACCTTAGAGGCTTATGCTGATGGGCTGAGAGTATCATTAGCAGGTTACTAAGCTTTTTTCTATTGGTCCGTGAATTCACAGGGTTGCTCTTAATTTGACAATGGGTGAGGAGTTTTGGAGGTATCTGAATTGGAAACTAGATATTGGCTGGGATAAGATAACCTGTGATTGAACATGGATTAGAATTGGGAGCCATCAGAGCCTCTACTTAGGCAAAAACCAAAAAAGGGGGTTGTCTTTGCTCGAAGGCAGCAGCAACAGAAAGTGAAGGCATTTGGTGCATTCTGGGAGCACATGTGATGGGTCTGGGGAACTGAACCTGGCAGGGTTTTTTGCTTTTCGAGACAGGGTTTATCTGTAGCTCTGGAGCCTGTCCTGGAACTAGCTCGTTGTAGACCAGGCTGGCCTGGAACTCACAGAGATCCTCTGCCTCCCGAGGGCTGGGACTAAAGGCGCGCGCCACCACCACCCGCCCACCTGTCAGTCTTAGAGGCTTTCAGCGATGAGATGGACAGTGTGGAAGAGACTGATTGCCCAAAGGGAAGGGGATGAAAATTGGGTTCTGGGAAGAGTTCTTTTTGCAAGCTTTATTGTAAGCAATTCGGCATCACATCCCATCTTATTACACACATGCTGTGACTGTGCATTTGGGGATAATGTAGAATTTCACAATATCAAACTTCCAGTGGTTTCAGGACATGCTGGAAGAAAGCTTCCCACTGACACCACCGCCCCATCTGTCCTTTATGTCAAACTTGTGCTTTCTTCCTCTAGTTTGTTCAGGTCTGTGCATCATTCTCTGCATAGGAAGTCGATAAATCTTCTGTTGTTGTTTGACCAATGGAGCAGGCTCTTTTTTTAACCTGATAGTTCTGCAAGCAATAAATGCTTCTAATATTCTGAGCATATTTATTTCTAAGTGCGAGTTAGACCAATGAGGCATTTACTAATGCCAGGCTTGACTTATATAACTCAGAAGCAGAAGGTAGATGACTTGCAAGGACCATTCCCACTCTAGGTTTTTAAGGTCATTTACATGATTATGTGCAGTTGCAAACCCTGTACTTTGGAGTGATTGAGCCTTTCTGAAGTTTGCTAGCCACTTCATTTCATTTTGCTGGCATAGCATGGATTAGGGGTTGGCAGGTTTTCCAGAAGGACCATATAGTAAACGTTTTCAGCTTTGCAAGTAGGATTTCAGTCCCAGCTATTCAATGCTGCTACCCTAATGGCAAAGCAGCCGCAGATAGTGTGTAAACAAATTAATTTTGTGATGTCACAATCAAACGTTGCTTCCACAAAGTGGGCTGGGTTTGAGCCTCAGGCCGTAGATTTCCTGACCCCAGGCTTAGTATATGGGTTCTGTGCTTCGCCTCCCAGTTTTCATTTTATCACCTGTTAAAATTAATTGGAAAACTAATTTCAGGGGCCTATTTTGATGATAAATGGGACCTCCTAGGTAGTTTGGAAAGGTTACAGAAAAGGTTAGATACAGGGGATAAAATCTGTTTTAGTCTGTGTTACACAGTAACTCTGACGTGTAAGGGCAACCATTGAAAGGTAAGAAGAGAGCGGCAAAGCAAATTTTAGGAAGCCATTTAGGATAACAGTTCTGTACAAAGGACAGATGGAAATAGGTTGATACTGACTTGTAACAGACTAGAAAAAGCTCAGATCAAGGAAAACTCCAGATTGTTTATTTTTTGAAAGGT
>LOEQ01006510.1:16040-28819 GCA_001685075.1 Bramus lutescens | reverse complement strand
GAGAGAGAGAGAGAGAGAGAGAGAGAGAGAGAGAGAGCACTAGTTGGAGAAAGACAGACAGACAGACAGATAGACAGTAGACAGACCAGACAGCAGCAAGTACTCAGAAGACTGGAGTTGAGCCTGGCTCAGCCTCCGTGAAAAAGACTTGGAACCTGGCTGTTCCATTCATGGAACCTCAGTTTCTCCCACATTTGTACGCGTAGCCGTTCCCAGAAAGTGGTCCAGCATGTTAAATGAGATGTATCCCTGACCTGGCTTTGTACAGTCAAAAGCCCTTTCTAGCCCTGAGGGTCCTTTTGTAAGTTCCTATCAAGATCACACTTTACACCCCAGGTTCTTTCAGAACATCAGTTCCACATCCTGCTGGCAGTTTCTTCAGAATTTGACAAGAGGAAGTCAGTTTGTGACCCAATTGGACCCGTGTACCTTTCTGGAAAGCCAGGTCCTTGTGACTCTGGGTTATTACCTCAAGCGATCTGATTCCCGAGAAGTATGTTTTCTGTGTTCCAACATGAGCCATATAGGGTTCACTACTGAGAAGTGTGCTAGTGGGTTGTTGGAGGTGCTGGATAGGATCCGAACAACATCAAGAAACAGTGACTGACTGTTGTCTGTAGAAACTAGTCCCCACCCCCCACCCGTTAGCTTTTGGAGAGATGAAAGAGACAGAAGAAGAATTAAATGACGTGTTCCAACTGTGACAGTGTCCATGTCAGAGCTGGAAATCAAATGACAGCTTACTGGAAATCCGATGACAGTCAACTTGCCACTGTTCTTCTCCGTGTGGCTTAACATGCATGGGTCATGTGTGTGAAGAGGGTGGCGATGATAAATCTATTCTTCGCTATTTCAGGGGGATGTGTCAGAAGCTTGTTTTGTCTGCTTAGCATCTGTAACTGAGCAAGTTTGTTGTATTTGCTTGAATTAAAAAAAATAGGATGAAAGAAAACAGGAAGGCCTGGAGGTTGCACCATTGCTTTACCTTCATAAATAAATAGCATAATATTAACTGTGTAAATAGGAAAAATAATAACTCAAGGCTTTTATCTTGGGGGGCTAATGAAGCCAATGTTCAGGCTGTGCTGTTTTACATTTTTGCATGCTGCCAGCATTGAGGCTGCGGACAGGGCAATATGCATTATGTGTGGACCAGGTCACCAGGATTGTCTTAGCAGTATCTAGGGGGTTCCTAAGATCACATATCTTGACAGTGGTCTCAGTGCCTTTTGCCTTACCCTTGGGGACATCTGCATTCACCCGGAGTGACTGTGGTGGGTGGCGTTGCTTATCACAACTGCAGCCTCGGCGGCCTTAGCCCCCGTGACTTGTGGAAATAGTGCCTTTCCCACTTCGGAGTGTGCTCTGCAGAGCCTCCTCTGCCCAACATGGATGCACCTCGGTGATTTATGGCAGTGATTGTCAGTGACTTTTGAAGCCCATCCAATTTTGGGATCCAAGCTCTCATTTCTTGTCACCTGTGTCACGTTTGATGGATCTTTGCTATCAGCTGGCATGTTTCGTAATTGTCACAACTTTGATTGAAATGGTATTTCTGGAAAAAAAATTATCAAAGAGTAAGAAAGAGAGGGAGAGAAAAAGGCTCCTTTACTGCATTCCTCTCCCCACCCCCACCCCAAGTACCCCAAACTACCTTTAGACTGAGGTTTGCAGCCCCATCATTTGGCCTCTCTGTGACTTGCTGACCTGGCAAACTGCTCCTCGCATTCCTCTGTGCCTGTGTTTGCCAGGCCTCCTATTTTGCTTGTTTGTGTCGTCTCTAGTCCACAGGATAAAAGCTTTTGAAAGCAGCACTCTGAGGCCTGATACAGTGATGCACTCCTGTAAACCCTGTGTTTGGGAGGTAGATCAGGAGTCTGAGAGCATCATTACTGAGTTGGAGGCTAGCCTGGGCTACCTGATACCTTATCATAAAACAGTATCAACGACTCAAAAGACAAAACAGCAACACTAACAAAAGGAAAGTAGCACTTTGGAAAAAGTTCCTCGGCTGCCCCTTGAGCAGGTAGCTGTGAGTGGGCCATGACTAGATGCTATCAGCCTCTTTTCTTATCTTAAACCTGGTGCGGTTTGTTCTGCTTCTGTTTCTACCCCACCAGCCAACATTCTTTGGCTGGAATGCCAGTCTGGCAGGTCTCTGGCTGCCTTTGTAACCTAGAAATCTGCCCCTGTACTTTGAAACTCTCCTCCTGGGAAAGCAAGGAAATCAGCCAGGAGCCAGGCATGCTTCTAGGTCCTTCACACAAGAAGGTATGCCCCTCCCCCTCACTCCTGAGTATTTTCCTCTCCCCCTTTTTTTCCCTGATAGGGTCTCACATAGTCCTCCAGCCTCACTCTGTAGGTAGACTAGGATGACCTTGAACTCCTGATCCTCCGGCCTCTGTCTCTCAAGTGTGAGGATTCTAGGCACATGCTACCATCCCCTCTCTCCTTTACTTTCTTCTCACCCTCTTTCTTTCCCTTACCTTCTCCCTCTCTCTTTTCTGTTTGTTTTTGAGACAGTCTTATTGTATAGTCTAGGCTGGCCCAGAACTTGCTATAGAGCCTGGACTGGCCCCTAGCTCACCCTATTTCAGCCTCTGAAACAGTTTGCACACCCTGTTTAGAGAAGTTTTCTGACTATAGCTTTCTCCTCTCCCTTCCTGGATCTGCCAGGCACAGAGTAAACAGAGACTGCTCATTTGTTTCCCGGCTGCCCAGACCCAAATCCCGAATAGTCACACAGAAACTATATTAATTGCAGTACTGTTTGGCCAATGACTCAGGCATATTTCTAGCTAGCTCTTACATCTTGAATTAACCAATTTCTATTAATCTGTGTATTGCCACAAGGCTGTGGTTTACCGGAAAGGTTCTGGGTCCTTCTCCTTTGGCAGCTACATGGCATCTCTTTGTCCCCACCTTCTTTCTCTCTCTCTCTGTTCTGATTTCCTACCTGACTTTACTCTGCTAAGCTATTGGCCCAAACATTAGCCAATAAATGCAACACATGTACAGAAGGACTTCCCACACCAGTATATTAACAAGAGGTTTCTTTTCCTGCGTGTGTGCACAGCGTCTAGTGCTCAATTTCCTTCTTCAGAAGCAAATCCTATTGGAGTACTTTCTGTGTCTGAAGGGAAGCAGCTCCATTCATGTGTAAGTACGTATTCACACCCATCTGTGGAAATACACAGACACACTGACCACCAGATAACAGTATAGATTCATAAACCTGGACTTTGCCATTTAAACACATCAGTATCTAGTATGCCTTTCCTGTGCTTATAGGAAAGATGTCTCTTGATGCCTCCTCCAAGGGCCAGCCCTCCTTTCAGCTTTCCAGCTTCCTCTAGCCCTTTTCTCCTCTCTGCCCTAGCCCTCTAGGTTCCACCATTCCTCAGCTATTGCTCAGATACATGTACTTCTCCAACTCCTTGCCCTGGCCTGCAATGACCTGGACTCGCTCTTGATAGCAGCCATCGGTTAGGGGTTAGTAGAGTCTGGTATCTTTGAGGTCATTTAAATAGCATTGGAGGTGGAGAGATGGATCTGGGAGATCTTGCAGGCGGCTTGAAACCCGAGTCCCATACCTGTCAACCTTCAGTGGAAGGAAAGGATTGAGTTCCAAAGGATGTCCTCTGACCTCCATATATGTCCTGGAAAAAGAGTCATGCTTCAGTTCCATTCCTTCCCTTCCCTTCCCTTCCCTTCCCTTCCCTTCCCTTCCCTTNCTCCCTCTCCCCCTCTCCTGACCTTTTTTTTCTTTATTCCATTTCCATTTTTGTCTTCCTTCGTCTTACGCATGCTAGGTAAACACTCACCAGACAATGTCCCCAGCCCCCCTAAGACATTTCATCTGTAGACTCCTGGCATTTTCTCTCTGTTGTTCCTAGCACTTCTGAGAGGACAAGCCTCCTAAGAAGCCTAGCAGCAAAGCTCTGAGATATCTTGACAGTTAACTAAGAATAGCTCCTGGGCTTATACTTTCCCACTCTTTTCTCCTCTAATTGCCTTAACTCCAAAGCATAAGGACTCCCTATTATCTTATTGATGAACCAATGTGTTGTTTTATGGACAGTTTCATACGTGTATAGGATTTCTTCCCCACAGTCCTCTGTCTGTCCAGAAGGCAGCAAGGGGGAGTTACTTGATCAAGGAAGGGGACAGGCAGTGACAACAAAGTGCAGTGTAGACTCACTGTCAGCCCGAGGCAAGTTCAGGGTTCAGCATCTTTGTGTTCCTGGCATCTAGAATCAAGGACCTGTTTCGTATGCATCATGGCCCTGGAAATGGGAGGATGAGTTCCCCATCAGTGGGAAGAAAGGAGGAAGTGCGCCTGCTGGTCCTGGTGCTGTCACTGTCGCTAAGGAACAGCTTGTTGCTATGAACAGTCTTCAGGGTGAGGAAACTGCTAGGGCTATGTGTTCCTCAGGAACCCACTTTTTATCTCATTTCTCTGTAGTTTTCCCATCTACTGTCTTAAGCAATAAGTTTCTTTTTAAAAAGTATTATTATTATTATTGATCATTGTTATTATTTAAAGCAGGGTCTAACTCTATGGCCCAGACTGGCTTTCATGGACCAGCCACTGGGTGATGACTTGAGCTATGTACCACCATGCCCAGTTTCAGCGTTATTGTTTGGTGTGGTGTTCATGTGTGTGTATCTTCCAGCATAGGTTCTCCAATGGATGTGTATATGTGGAGCCAGAAGTCAGCATTGTTTTTGAGACAGTGACTCCTACTTTGCCCAGAACATACTGATTAGGCCAGGGTCACTGGCGCAGGCAGTTTCAGGGAGCCAGCTGCACTGGGGCTGTAAGTGTGCCCCTCCTTGCCACCATGTCTGACTATTTTCCCTGGGTTCTGGGGATGGGACTCGCTTCCTCATGCTTGGAAGGCATACACTTCACCAACGGAGGCATCACCTCAGCCCTAGTGATGGAACTGGCACTGGAAGATTCATTTGTAGGCATAGGTTTGCATCAGGATGTGATCCTTACTTGCTTTGGAAGGTGGGGGACCTGGTTTCTGATCCCCACATTTTCTCTGTAGCCTGGGACTCAGTCTATATTTCTTCTAGGCTGCCCAGGGTTGTGCACCCTTCCTACTTTGAAGTTGCCATTTGGCAGAATAATCTTTCTTCTGAGTAATGTCCAGGGAACGTATCCCATGGTTGTGTATCTGGCAACACCATGTTTAATTGCCAGGAGTCAGGAACATTACTGATTAATAAGAATTACTGAGTTGTTTATAATTAGTCCATTGTATACTAGTCATGCTGTTTGAGTGCCTGAAGATAGTGTGACTATTTTCCTGTTTTCCCTATTGAGAGCAAACTTCCTTCTTCTCTAGTTAAGGGGAAAGTAAACTTCATCCTCATTCGTTTTAAGCGGTGTAACTCTTTTACTCATTTGTGAGACATTATATAATAATCAGTTATTATCTTGGAAATATTGGGACCTAGCCTTGAAATTACAAGTCATTTCACCATACTGATTGTGTTGGTTATTTTTGTCCCTGTGACACAAATTAGAGTCACCTGGGTAGAGGGGACCTCAAATGAGGAGTTGCCCCCATCAAGTTGACCTGCATGAAGAAAGTGGGTACAAGCCATTGTGGGCGGTGCCATTCCTGTACAGAGGGTCCTGGGTTGTATAAAAATCAGGGTGAGCAAGCCATGGAGAGCAAGCCAGCAAGCAGCATTCCTCCATGGTCCCTGCTTCCATTCCTGCTTCCAGGTTCCTCAAAGAGTTCTTGTCCTGTCCTGACTTCTCTCAGTGGTGGACTTAGAAGTGTAAGTTGGATTAACCCTTTTCTCCCCAAGTGTCAGTGTTTTAACATTGCAACAAAACCAAAACAAAGCAAACAAACAAAAAACCAACCAACTAGGACAATGATTGACACTATAGCCCTAAATGCAGCAGCTCTCGCACCCACTTTCCTGCCCTTCCTTCACTGACTTTTGATAAAAATCATCACATTAACATATGCTTGGATGAGAAAGGATGTATCTTGTTTGTTAACAGAAAATGTGGATCAAACAATTCCTTTCCTTAAAAAATCGTATTCTAACCCCTCCTGTGTGACTGTTGTTTTCTGTGAAAGCCATATCTGCCAAAATAGGGTCTGAAAGGTCATGACAAACTCTCTGTGGGTTGTAGTGGGGATAGACAATTTATTTTGTGAAGTTTACATGATTTTGTGTGCATGCTAACTGTAATACACCACGCCAAATCGGAAGTGGGGGACATGCTTGGATGCTAAGCCTTATGCTGTAAACGCTCCAGGATGGAAAATATTTGCCTTGTCCTTGCCTTTGCCTTGTCTGTGCCTCCATAACTGTTATGCTACAGGCTTTGTTTTTATCAAAAAGAATATTAGTTCTTTTCCTTTTTGTCTTCCTGGCCGTGTTCCGGAAAACAATAAATCAATGAAATTATGGAAATAATAAGACGTGGGTTTAGGCATTTGGGAGCTAACTTTGGTAGTCCATAGTGAATCCTCAGGGGAATGGAGAATGTATCTTTTAAAAATGTGTGTATTCTCTGTTTTTCTCCTTCCCTCTCTCCTTTCCCAACATTAGTCTTTCCTTTTTCTTTCTCTCTGGTACATTCATGTATATCAACTTCATAGATAGGTTATTGTTCATAGTTAGCATAATTTGTACCAAATAGAAACCTATGATTGTAGTTTCAGTGGTGGTTGGTTTTGCCTGGGATTTTATGACTCTAGAGACTTGCTTGAAAACCATGGAATTTAGCTAAGTTTTATTTGATTTCAGGTAGACAGATCTTTATGTATGACCTAGCGCTCTCTCTTAGAGAGAGAGAGAGAGAGAGAGAGAGAGAGAGAGAGAGAGACCTCTCCCTCCCTTCCTCCCTTTTCTCTCTCCATAGTCACTGAATAGATCAGGGCAACTAAATGACCAAAACGATGGTGTAGATTGAGGTAAAAAGCAAAAGGAGTGTGGCTTGAGATAGAAGATGAACAGAGATGTGAGGATCACAGTCATGGGCAGCCCAGACTTGCTTCCCAGATCTCAGAAGGCTGTCATAGAAGGACACATCCCTACAGCAAGCACAAGGAAGTAGTTTAAATGAATGAAAAAAGGATGTGTGTGTTTTAATGATAACAAGCACATAGGGTTCATCTTCCTGAGTATGCTTGTACTGTACAAGGTTATGCGCTCTGGAGTGATTGAGTGACAGCCTGCTGATAGGGTCTCAGGATAATTTAGAACTACCCAGGCACCTTCTCTAATACTCAAGTGCATCATCCACTGCAGAAGTGATTCTATTGCACGGTGTCTGTGTGATACCACTGCCAGATATAAAGTCTGGTGGGAACTGGACTTCTGGTTGACCCTGAATGACATTTTTTATGTTTTTAAAATTGGCTATCTTCTAGAAGTGGCCATTTTTATAGTGATATGTCTTAGTACCTGGGCTTCTGTAGAGAAGTTTTATTTGAGTCATAAATTTTTAATGTCAAAACCTTCCTGACAATTATTAGCCAAATGTTTAGCTCAAAAGAGAGATTAAATACATATATCTTAGAACTTAGTGACCAAATGACATAACATGGAGCGGGTTTTCAAGTCTGAAATTGCTTCCTAGAGCTTCAGGGAAGACATACTTGAAGATCTAATATTAGTAGTCAATAACGGTGCTTATAATAGGCGATTACTGTTGGGCACATGAGAAAATTTTATAGAGTCAGTGTAACATATACAGCTGGGGGATTTCTATTAATGAAAGCCTTCATCCTTTTTTTTTTAAAAAAAAACAAGTTGTTGTTTATACAATAAATGATTTGTAGAGAAATTTTAATGTTTATGCTTTCTTTCTCTTCCTCCCTTCCTCCCTCTCCTTCCCTCCTTTTCCCCCTCTCCCCCTTCCCTCCTTCCCTCCTTCCCTCCCTCCCTCCCTCNCAGGGTTTCTTTGTATATCCTTGACTGTCCTGGAACTCACTCTGTAGACCAGGCTGGCTTTGAATTCAGAGACCTGCCTGCCTTTGCCACCTGAGTGCTAAGATTAAAGACATGGGCCACTACCCCTCAGCAATATGCATGTTTTCTACTAACTCTAACTGAAATTAGGAAGTTTTAAAATGAACTCCTTTATATTGCTCTAAAGTACAAAATATAATGTAAACTCTAAAATGCTCTGTGCCTTATTTTTTAAAAACTAATGAACGTACATTAAAGGATAGAGATTTGGTTGAACTCTGCCTTCTCCACATGGCTCAGTAATATTATTGTGTGAAAACCTAACAATTTTCCGAATACTTTTTACCTGTAGCATTTTATTTGTTTTGTGCAACTAAGCATAAAGTCAGAAGCAGTGTGAGTTAGCATCTGACTTCATAGCCAAAGAAGCTGGGGTCCAGAGAGAAGAAAGATTCCTTGGAAGACCATTGAAATAGCAATGAGGGCTAAAGAACCACACAGAATCACACCTTACACACCCTGCGGTTTTCCCTTTCATTCAGGCTAGCCCATCCTAATGCTGTTTGATCAGGTGCTGAAATAATGCTTGTTAAGGCGTATTCTATTCAAAGAAGCCTACAGGCAGCTATGATGAACTGCGCTGGGCCCCCTGTCTCATTCTGGAGAGCTGATTATTTAGAAAAACTGTTTGATCAGATAATGTACTAAAGCATAATTGTAGAGAGTGTTATCAACACATCTATAATGTATTTTAGATAACGTAATTAAAATAGTTCTGTTTTTTGCTTGATGGTGTAAAAGCCAAGGCTACTTTGGACACATACATCAGTACCTAGCAAGGGGTCGATTGAAATGTAGCATAAAAGTTGACATCCTTTGATATGTAAAGAAAGGACTGAGATATTCTTTCCAATTCCAGCAAGGCTAAAAATGTGAAAGTCTCGAATACTGTTCGGTTAACTCTACCTTTTATGTGACTGCAGAAACTGAGATGGGCCTGCTACATAAGTTGATAATTTCTGCATGAAGTTCTATCAAAATGCTCTTTGGGCAAACATTTTTCTAAGGATTACTAATAAAGCCCCAAGTATGGAATCTATATCCTCTTCTGTTTTAAAAACACTAAGCAGCTTGCTTCAGAGAGAGAGACTGCTGGAGGGGCCTTTGAAGCTGGGGTCACCTGACATTTCTGGGTGACTTTCCATCAGTGGGGCTCTTGAGGGCTCTGCAGCAGGAAAGCATCGAAGAACCATTCCCCATGGGTGCTTTCCATTTCTAGCCACCATTGGCTAGAAAGCTTTGTTGGTGCTGGTTCCGAGGGCTGAATGTGAGCTCTCCTCTCTCCTACCTTCCGTCATTACCTTTGGGAAGATTTGTTGAACCTTTGCCTTAATCCAAGTATAAAAGCAGGATGCAGGCAATTTTTTAACAACACATCAAGTACTGAAAATAGTGTTTGGCACACAGTAAATTTTCTTATTACCATATCAGGATGGGGCATACTGATAGGAAAAGAAACATCCTACCACCTTACAGCCTTTAAGGTGTGGCTAAAGGTCATTCCAAGGAGCCTTAAGCATTCCTTTTCTGGGTCCAGATGATGAGGGATGCACAATCACTGGACATGAGTCTTTCCTGCAGTAGAATTTGTACCCATTATTTACTGTGTGGTTCTTTTTAACAGTCCAATGCTGGGTTCTACATTTTAATGATTATTCCACTCACAGGCATGTCTCTGTGTCATATTCTGTTCTTTTATACACACGTACGCTGTCTGCAGTGGTTCACAGCACTGTCTAGGGATAAATGCTCCCTTTACAGAAGATGTGATTCTTTCTCTCCTGTTGCCATCTCTTCCTTCCTTGTCCCATTGCAGTGCTAACTAAGTAAAAGTCAAAGGAGTGTGGACCGGATTCAAAGTTAGGAAACCTAAGGTTGGAAATGAAAGCCTGAGTTTCTGAAGCATTGCTTTATTGTCTTGTTTCTCTGTCTTTGAGGTTTTTTTTTTTTTTACTTGTTTTTTTCTTTTTTCCTCCTCTGCCTCTGGAGCTCCCCAAACCACATTGATCACTTTTTACAGCTTCACCGTGATAGGTGCTATCGTTGCTTTTTTATTGAACCGCAGATTGCAGCATTGTAAAGCATACTCATTCGGAGGAAGAATGAAGGCCATTTTTAATTGCGCCGGGGAAGCAGGATAGTATTATTAAATTATACCTGCCTCTGTAATAAAAGGAAGAGAGAGAAAACCAGATTGTGTGCTCTTTGGGATTTGGAGTTTCTCAGAGCTGGAGTGAATTCAGGGCTGCCTGACAAAATCTGCCGCTCCAGTCTCTTGGGACAGTGAGTCAGAGTTTCCTCAGCCCTGTGATTAACCTCATATACCCACAACCATTGCAAATCAAACAACCGAGGAGTCAGAAATACTCAAGGTTATTCACGGGTGGGTCTCTCTTGCCATATATGCGTGTGAATACAGCTGGGACAGTGGCACACAGAGCTTTATTGGCAGAAATCTCTGGCTGTACATTTTGTTAGTTTACAGGATGGCCATGACAAAGTCCATGAAATCTGTGCCTGAGACGTCTTACAGTGAAAGGCCAGAGTGTTGGCAGGGTACTTCCTTCATCAGGCTGCCAGATTGTTTTTGTGACGCTGTCCTGCTTTCTGCTCATTTGCTGGTGTCCTTGGTCTTCCTTGGTTTGCAGAACCCTACACCAATTCCCGATTGGTGCCTTCATCTTCAAGTCAGTAGTATATTCCTGTTCTCTCTCTCTCTCTCTTCCCCTCCAAATACAGGCTCATCCATGCCCAGATTTTCTCCTCTTTTAAGGACATCCACCATATGTTTTTCAGGGCCCATTCTGCTCCGTCATGATCCTTTTTAACATAAGTGGTTCCATCTACAATACTCTTACTTCCAAACAAAATCGCAGTCAAGAGGTGATGAGGCTTACAAGCTTCAACATATGGATTTCGGAAGGTGACATAGTTCAACCTCAGACGTACTTATGAATTTGCTGTTCTTGGTATTTGTGTGTGTTACGGTGTTCTGTGATAGGTTGTTGAGTAATTCTCAGAAATATTGAAACAGGTTGGAAGGGAAAAAAGCATTATGCAATGAACAGCACTCATTTCCTTCTTGACATTTCAGGGGAAGAGTCTGGAAAGTGAGGCAGCTCCGAGCCAATGCATGGGGAGAATCCTGTGCGAGAGCTCATTCCTTTTTGTTTTTGTTGCATTTTTTCCAAAGATTCTTTTGGCAGCACTGGGCCCAGTCCAGATGCCTTCCACGTCAGGTGGTTTAAGCATGTGTGTGCACGATTGTGTGCAGGGTTGTGCGAAGCCAATTACAGTTGGAAACAGTTGCTTAGCCAGCAATTAGCTTCCTCACCGTCTCGAATCACGTTGCTTTAAATTGAGATTCTGCAGATTGGAGTTGCTTTGATAATTTTGCAAAATCCGTTTTGAGGTTATAACTAAAAATGTAATCTTCCAATTAGGAGGGTTTTCTGTCTGATACCTATTTTGTTCATTAGACTGTGGGCCTGTTTTAAATATTTTTTGCCTGCTTTATAAATCAGTGGCATGCGTGTTTGTACGTCAGCCAGAGGGGAGGGGAATCCTGTGTCTTTGGCCCTAACAGTGACTTTCCTAAGGATCTGATTCAGTTTCGTTGCTGTTTATTTTAACGAATCACTTCTAAACGCATCATATAGTTTTGTTTGTTTCATATAAAACCCAAGGTTTTACAAGAGACAGAACCTCTCAGAACTGAGCTCTGTTGTTTAAATATGAACTAGTGTTCTATTATTAAACCAGACCAGCTGAGACAAGTTTTTTAATTAGCCTACAAAAGAGAGGAAACAGTCTAAGGAGAATGAGGTAGGTTTTACTTAGGAATGTCTTGGAGGCTTAAAACCATCCTCCATTGAGCAGATTTGGATCTGCTCAGACTAAGAGCTGTATTTGGTGTTCTCCATGGTGACTACCTTGCCTTTGTAAATGAACTTACCAATTCTCGAGGGCACAGAATGCTAAGAGCCACATATTCCTTCTTTGGAATCTACTAGATGGTATATCAGTATCCCACGCGCCACAGGAATTCATCTTCATGGTTTCTGCACAGTGGTTATGTCTTTTTTTAACCAGCACAAAGAAAGAGACTGAGGCCCACCATGACCCAGAGTGTTGCTGTGGCCAGTCGTAGCTAACTCACTGTTCTGCGATGGTGTTGAAAACTTGCCTTGTTTTGTGCCAGCAGGAAGTACCGCTGACTTTCAGAATGCTGGCTCTCTTGAAGTTGCAGGTTAATTTTCCCTGGGATGATTTTCGCTTCCCGTTCATTCTGCTGCAGGTTGGCTTAGCTCCTGAGAGAGCTGAGCCTTCTGGTTGGCAAGCCACAGAGCAGAAGGTAACCTTAGCGCAGCAAGCCCTTCAGCCACCACCTGCTTTCCTATCTTCCCATCACACTGAAGTCCCTGTGTTTCCTTGAAACCAGATCTGTTTTGTAGATCTGCAGGCCTTGGGCCTATTGTGCACCCGGATGGGGTCTGTCTCCTTTGACTTGCTTCTGTGTCACAGTTTCCTTGGGCTCCCAAAAGAAAGTACTGCAACTTTAAGCAACAGGGGTGAAGTACAGAATCATGAGATTGGCAGGGCAGCTCTTACTTGGAAGCTTCTAGAGTCCTTTCCTTGCCTCTGCCCGTTCTGGTAGTATTATTATACATCCCAGGTTTTAGGCCGCTTTATCCTAACTCTTGCCTTTTCTTTTTTAAAATTTATTATGTATATAGTGTTCTGGGCACCAGATCTCATTATAGATG
>LOEQ01006510.1:0-13174 GCA_001685075.1 Bramus lutescens | reverse complement strand
GGGGGTGGAGGTTGGGATGATGCCTCACTCACTGGCTGCTCTTCTGGAGGACCTGGGTTCAGTTACCAGCAATGCCAAGGTGACTCACAACTGTCTGTAACTCCAGGTCCAGGGGATCTAACACCCTTTGCTGACCTCTTTAGGCAGAAGGCTCATAGACATGCATAAAGACAAAACCTCCAAATACATAATAAAAATATTAGAAATTAAAAAAAATCCAACCCAATGGCATTGTCTGCTCTGTGGCTTCCTGTCTGGAGGTCTGAAGGACTTTGTGAGGCCCATGGCTGCATCATTGACAATCAGCTCTAATTAGCAGACACCAGCTATTTAGCCCATTTTCTTTTCAGACTATTAGTTTCCCCACACAAAGGATCACTCCAGAGGTGACTTTTGATATCTGTGACAAACTGGGAGCTATAGTAACACCTTCAGGGCTTAGATCTGAAGACCTGCCTTCTGGATGCTGAGTGCTTTAAGTAGCTTTCTTAACAGTCTTTTGGAGGGTGGCACAGGGGTCATCGGGTCTTAACTATGTCCCTTAGGTTGGCCTTGAGCCACTCTTAACTCATGACAGTCACAGAATTGCTTGGGGCTTAAACCTGCCGTCTGGCACAGCTTATGTGAAGACTCCTAACTTGGATGAGGGCCTGTGAGTTTCCATTTCTTGGTAAACCATCAAGAAACATTTTAAAGACAGGAGCCAGGTCATGATGGCAGTGGCGGCTGTGTGAGAAGGAAGCAGGTAGAGGAATCACGGGGTGATAGTGCATCTGTGAGCCCGGGCGTCACCGACCCTCTCACCGGCTCTTGTTCCTCCTCAGGGACCCTCTGACTGTCACAAGCAGCCTCCTTTCTAGAACCACTTATGAAAACAGACTGTTCCCATTTCTAAGTGATTAAAGGGGTTCCTTGAAATGGTGTGATCAAAGATACACTTCAAGTTTCTCTCAAAGTGAATATTAACTGCATGTTGGAGAGGCATGTCAGGGGGAACCTGATCTTAGTAAACCAAAATGAGTGCTGTAGGGAGCTTGAAGGGTGGAGACACAGGAGGAGAGAATCAAAGCTGTGGGTGATTTTGGTTTTATGCACGCTGGAAATGGTCCCTTCTACATATATGAGTAGATAAGTTGTCTTCACTTCTCCAAACCGCTTTCTCCTCCCTAATGTGAAATCGGCTTAATAATTCTGACCCCCGAGGGTCATGAGAATGAAGTGAAATATGTGTAAAATGCTAGGCATGGTGCAAGGTACCGCTCAGCGGTCGAGTGCTTGTCTAGCATGTGATGCTCTGGCTCCAGTCCCCAGCACTGCCCAAAGGAATCAGACATGGTGATTTTAGACCCAGGGTTTACTGGAGGTTTCTTCGTCTCTAGACATCCCAATGTATTTCACCGTGGTACAGTATTAGCAAGATGGGCAAGGTTTTTGACCAACTCGGTTTCCATTGTGGACAGGGAGGCAGTTAGTGGCTAAGTCAGCAGAGGGCCTGTGTAATGCTGAAGAATACCCAGGCAAGAAACGCTGACATACGGGGTTTGGCTACAGAGGCTTGTGAGCACTTCTTTGCACATATTCCTTTTCGTGGTGAATCTAAGCCTTCTAAGCCAATAAGTGTTTGTGATGCTGCATATATATCATCGTGTTTGTGTGTGCATTTTCATGAGTGCACGCCCATCTTCTTTTCTTGGCTCTCAGCTCTCCTTACCCTTCTTTCCTTCACTCTTCATTGGTCCTCTCAGCAGCCTCTTCAAAAATTAGTTGACTTACCCCACAGAACACTGGCATTAAGTTTGCTCCCCACCGGGGTATCACTGTAAACCTTGGCACTGGAAGAGGCTGCCATGGAAGAAGGAGCTTCTAGCAAAAGAAGAAACTGGAGTCTGAGATGGGGCAGAGTAAGAAGGAATGAGATGTGAGCCAAGGGAGTCCTTAAACATTTCACGAGGCTCGGGAGAGCTTGCACTAACCCTTAGTGTGGCTTTTCCGCCCGGGAGAATGCTGCCTTCTTCTGTCTGCCTGGCAACAGGAGCTGCACAGCAGGTGTGGTGTGCCAGGCACACACATCCACAAGGATCTCGATGCTAGTATCAGGAGTCTGCTCTAAAACCTCCGCTTTGAAACAGGCAAGATGGATTTCAGGAGGTCAGTGTGACACTTCCAGGTGCTATATCTGTTGGTTTTCTTGGTAAGCAGTCACAGTTGGAATTCTTCCCAGCTGGCTGCCAAAGCCTTGCTCCTCATTTGTTTTGATGAGATTTCGGGAAAGTTGGAGCGGAGGTGGGAGGCATGGAATCAACCCAAACATCAGAGAATATGCTTGGATATGCCCTGCCACATCTGAGTGCTGAGTCCTGTCTTTTCCTAGGCTGACAAAGACACTGATGAAGGAAGATTGTTCTATTACAAGTCAGTGAGCAAACCCATGACCTTGTAATAGAGGCCACTTACTAGAACCCAGTTCCTTTTCTGCCTCTTCCCTGCTACTTGCTTGACAATCAAAACACTAGCTGTCCAGGTAGCTGGAATATTGGTGGAGTGTTGTTGGCAGTGCTGAGACCAGGGTGAACTGCTTGCTGTCGGGTGACTGACATGACTCTTCTCTTCACCGTCCCATCAGAACCATGACAGGTTCTGTCCTCAAGCCTTATTTTCAAATGGGGGTGGGGGGTAGGGATGGGGTTAGGTGGCCCAGCATAGATTGAGGGAATCCAGGAAATGTAATCTGTCTACCAAGAATTTTGTTTTACTGGGATACACTGGTGGTTTCTTGGGACATCAGGACAGCGTGTTAGGATCTGGTTGGTGAGGTTGCTTTCCAAAACCAGATTGGTGTGTGGGTGTCTTTCACCCTGAGGACTTAGAAACTTTTGACTTTGGGATTGCATGTGGCTTCTGGGCACATTCAACCTCAGGCTTCCCTAAACCAATGCCACCTTCTTTTGCTTGCTAGGTACCTCACATCTTGGGTGCCCCTCACACAACACACATTAATGCTTGTTTACCATTTCTTTTTAAATGCTCTAATAGGGTCATCACTTTGAATGTTTCCCCCTGACATATAGGTAATAAATAACAATCACCAATCACCCATTTGCTGAGTGTGTCCTTGACTTCAGGGACTAAGGTTTTTATGTATCTCCAGCACCTTCTGTTCTGTTTGGGTTTGGTTTGGTGACTTGATATAGTCTGTCTCCATGTACAGCCCACACAGGCCACATTGTCGTGTTCTTTCCTAGTGAGGGGGATTCCAGGCTTCATTCTTAAGTGAACTTGGTGGGATAGTTAGTGCCTTTATTTACAGATAAGCAACTTTAGGCAGGAGTAAGTAAAACTTAACCAGGACTGTTTTCTATTTTCCAGAGTTTGTTCTTATTAAGAAAAGATTGCAACAGCCTAGTCAATGTATGTTTCTGATTACAGGCTTCCTTGTTGACACTGTGGGGTGGGGTGTAGCCTCAGGAAGGTGGCGATGAATATCTTCACATGTTGTTAACATGGAAAGAGCACCATATGTATGAAGGGAAAACCGATGAGAGTATATGTAGAATATAATATCCCATATTTGTACAAGGGATTGAATGGAAGATTGCTGTAAGTTCTAGAACATTCCTGAGGAAACTAGTGATAGTCCTTATCTATGGTGAGAGGATAGTACAGAGACCCAGAAGCAGATAGAGGAGACTTTTCCATGATGCTTGTTTGGGACCATGCAGATGTCTTAACTGTTCACAATTACAAAATAACATTTCTGCAGCACTGCTTTGGTGGAACGCGAATGAATACACTCAACCTTGTAGTCTAGGCGTTAGAATGGTTAGGCGTTAAAATTATGTTTGTTAGTCCGGGTGCTTTCTATATAAAGGTTTCATCCCAACAACCTTTGACTGCTAGCTGTTGTTAGCAGAGGCATTCTTAGCATTATTTCAGAGGTAGAAAGTGGTGGGGGAGGAGGCTCATGAGGAAGTCTGATGAATGAAGGCTCTAGCTTTGAGGTTGTGGTCTGGCTGATTCTGATGTCCATTATGCTACTGGATTACCCTTTTGGTTATTTACATGTATTCAAAAGAGAACTTAGGCAAATTAAGTTAAACATTTTTTTTTTGGCTGAATTGTAAAAGTATGTTTTTTGTTGTTGTTGTTGTTGTTTTTTGTTTGTTTGTTTTTTGAGAAAGAATTTCTCTGTATAACAGTTCTGGCTGTCCTGGAATTTGCTTCATAGACCAGGCTGGTTTGAACTCACAGAGATCCACCTGCCTCCTGAGTGTTGGGATTAAAGGCAAAAAGTATAATTTTTAAGTAGATAAATTTGAGGGCTCAAAGATAAATAAAGTGTGCTTTAAGTGTAAATTTTGAAGTAGGGGACTCTGCCACGTTAACTGGATGACTTTGCTAAGATGAATGCTTATGTGATGTTGCTTTTGAGAGGTTTTGTTTAAAATAAGAAAGAGGGCTGCAGGAATGGCTGGTGGTTAAGAACATTTGTTACTCTTGCAGCGGACCCAGGTTTGGTTCTCAGTACTCACATGGTGGCTCACAGCTGTCCATCACTCCTCTTGCAGGGGATCTAACACTCTCTTCTAACTTCTCTGGGCAGCAGGCATGTGTGTGTAGCATATGCACAGACATATTTCTAGGCAATCTTATATGCAAAATAAAATAAATAGATGTGTTAAAAAAGTAAATAAGAAGAGTGTTTGCACACACGCATGTATGTGTGCATGTGAGTGAGTGAGACTGTGTGTATGTATGTGTGTGTAAGTGCATTTGAATGTGTATGTGCGTGTTGCTGGGATTGAACCCAGGACTTTGTGTGCACTGAATACTGGGCTATATTTTACCTCCGAGAAGCTACTGTTAGCTTCTCTGTTTCAGTTTATCTTGACAAGATTTTGAATTTTGGTGGCGGGGGGAAAGAATGGTAACTTAACCTGAGAGACTTATGTGGGCCTTCAGAAATCCCCAAAGCTATATGAAACTGTAGGCTGGTTTTGGTGTAAGTACGTACTGATTTCCAGGGCTTCTTTCCTTGGGTGGAAGCCTCTAGATTGTACTAAGTTCTCAAGGAGCCACTGAGATTACTTCAGACTATTAAAACTGCTCATTGTCACCTTGACAAGGATGCAAAGGGTTAATATATATATATGTGTGTGTGTGTGTGTGTGTATATATATATATATATATATGTTCTTTATAGTCGTGATACTTAGCTTTGATCGTTAATTGGCTGCATTTTGAGTCACCTAAAGAGGCATCTGGGGCTCTGTCAGTGAGGGAATTTCCAGAGAAGTTTAACCGAGGAGGGGAAACCCCATCCTGAATGTGAGTCCCCTCATCCTGTGGGCTGCAGACTGAATGAAAAGGAGAAAGCAGATGCTCATGTCTCTGCTTCCTGACTGGGTGCAATGCGGCCAATTTCCTCTCTTGCCCTCAGAGCTGAAACTGCTCTCAGCACCATCCCTTTCCAGCCATGATGGACTGTACCCTCAAACTGCAATCTGAAGTACATGCTTCCTTTAGCTTGTTTCTATCATAAGAAGAATGTTAATGCAATAATTGTTTTAAAAAATGAATCTACCGCATCTCTAACAGTTCTAAATAAAAATTTGGGTTCTGTGCTTGGAAGGAACATTGGAAGGTTAGACAGCCCATGATTGCAATTCTACCTCGAGATAGTCTTACAAAGCTTTGTGCCTCTGTGCTCTTGTGTTCCCAACTTTCCCCCGGGCCCTCCTAATATAAGTTCCAGCATGCTGTAGTCTAAATGATATTCACTAGCTGGGGCAGATGAGAAGTGAGTTCTAGTCTGTTTTCTTTCCAAAGCACCTGCTGCTAGTGTTTGACAGCTAATGCAGAGATCCAGAGGTAAGGCGTTAGCCGAAGATGTTCCTTGAAGGGGATGAGGACAAGGGAAAATGTGGGCACAGCTCTAGCATGGTGTCCCTTGAGCTTTAGTTGTCTTCCATTATAATCTCATTTGACCTCACAGTATTGCGGAAGTAGGCAAGGCGTTATTTCCATTTCGCAGATGAGCAACCCACAACTTGATCGCGTCCTCTCTAAGGAAAGTGACCTGCCTGCGAGGAGGGTCCAGAGTCGCCCCATGTCCTTCCTCCAGGCACCGTAGGCTTTTAGCTGTTCAAGGAAACTTTAGGTAAGAATTCAGATGTGCTTCGCAGCGAAGACATTAATGCTTCTAACACGTCTAATATCAAACAGAAGCAGGAAAGGTGGTGCGCCCTGTTGTTGACGTTCCCTCAAGACCTGGAAAGTTCCTGAAGTCGATCAGATGGGTTGGAGGAGACCAACTCCTGGCAAAATGTTGACTGGCTCTGGAAGTTTTAAGGCCTGGGCTGCAGAGAGAAGTTGTAAGGTTGGAATAACAAATTGCTTTCCAGAGCCCTATAAAATTAGGTGGTGCAACCCCACCCCACCCCATACACCTGAAAGGACTTGAGTATCAACAAACCATATGAATGGTTGTCTTAACTCTGTTCATGCTGTGGAAAGAATGTTCTGTTGTGCAGCATTAGTAATGAAAAGTTGATGGAGACCTGTGGCAGTTCTTTGCTTGAGAATATGTTGAGCATCGTAGTTACTGCTGTGTATAGTAAGGAACGTATGTATAAGGGGAAGAATGAAGAACCATAGATGTGCTATTTTCTTGGATTATCTATTTCCTTTTGAAGAGTTTCAAGTCATTCTACAATCTTGATATACAGGAAACATAGTGGCCCATTGTCTCAGAAGACAGTCTCTATGGCAAAGACACCGCTTGCCAGGTGATAATTCTGACGGCATCATTTACCAGTTCTTTGTGTTTGTTTTTTTGAGACAGGGTTTCTCTGTGTAGCTCAGGCTGGCCTCGAACTCACGTTGTAGCCAGGCTGGCCTTGAACTCAGAGATACTTGCCTCTGCTTCTGCCTCGTAAGTGCTGTGCTTAAAGACACGCTCTGACCTCATTGACTGCCTGTTTCCGCAGTTTTCTCCTGTGTAAAATGGACAGTGCTATAACCTTGAGAGGCTGCAGTGGAGGTTACTGGATTCCATGTGTGTGATTAAGCCTACCATATACTAAACAGTACATAGCTTTTACCTGCTGCTGCCTCTGTTGAATTATTGTTCAGATACCTCTTTGGAATTCCCCTGTAGTAACAAAAGGTCACCTAGAGCTGAGAAAATGGTAAAAACCCAGGAATAGAAACAGCAGATGGGTGTCTTTTGAGGTGCATGTTCCTTAACTCTGATTGTCTCTGTAGCCGGAGAGAAACTGGGGATAGCCTCCAAAGACAAGTGACATTGTGAGGCCTGTGACCCCGAGTCACCTTTTTGTTCAGAAGCTGCCACGTGTCAAAAGTCAAAGAAACATAATCTTTGGAAGTGAGTCCTTACTGCCATCAATCGCTCTGTGGTGCCCTGCAAATCATTTTTGATTCAGGACTGCATTCCTTTCTCTATTAAGTTGGGATAAAAATTCTGTCTTTCACGTGTTGGAAACACATAGATCATGCTGGTTAAGTGCCCAGATGTTCCATTAGTCCTAATAGCTCTGAGGATTATTATGGGGGAAAATTTGAGGCTCCAGATCCTGTACGTCTGAATAGTTCACCCTGATCCTCAGCAACACTGTTAGCCTAAACTCACTAGAGCATCTGAAGACATGCAGATGGTGTGTCACCTGGAGAATCTGGGCAGTCTGGTTGCTGCAGGCAGGGGCTGACGTGCTTGAGATTCTATCAGAAGGAAGTTCCTGGGTTATGACATGGGAAGCTCAACTAGAATTCTGAGGATGCTGGGCTCCAGCTGCAGGGACTGGAAACAGAGGGTATAGGCCCTTGCAGAGTGCTGGGAGATCATCACCAGACTGCACTCAGCGGATGTCACACTGTTTCCTGTCCACCTTGTGCCTTAGTGGCTGGAAGCTTGGAGCGTCCATGTTTCCTCTTCCTTAGCCAGAGATTTTTAATATTTTGATATTCCACTCCACCCTTCTCTTTTCCTCCTGTGTTTGCTCATCCTTCCAATAAAAGTTTATTTAGCTTTTGAATATTTACTGAGGGGATAACATCTCAGGCCTTGGAGTGATGCCAGTAAATCACACACATGCATACATACACACACACACGTGAACATACACACAGATACATACATGTATGCAAATCTGTTTCTCTGAAGTTTCCATTCTAGCTGGAAACAAAATACAGCATGTTCTTTTTAGGATTGTTATGGATTTATCCACATTTTGGTTTCTGCCTCTAAGATTTGGGAGGTTGTATACTTGATTTACAAACCTAATTGTTTAAACTGTACTAATCTTTTTCAGACTGTCTTCAGATTGCCTCTTAAGAGGCCTTATTTTTTTTTCAATACAACAAGATTTTCAGATACATGTTTGATCTGTTGTTTGTTCAGAATTCTTGTCATCATATTAGAGTGTGATGGTGTTGATGCCATTTTGTTCTGTGCGTTGAGAGTAAAAGTGTAGCTAAGTACACAATCAGGAAAATAGGCCATGTTTGAAGTAAGGAAATAAGAAAATGAAGGATGTTATTTACCCATGCTGGAGGTCAATTTCCAGTGAATACTGGTTTTCTCTGGGGTCTGTCTCTAAGGATATAATAAATGGTGGTTTGCTATGTTTTATATTGAAAATTTTAAATTGAAATCAAAGTGTAGGAAGTGTATATTTTGGCTTAAATGTGTATGTCTGATTATGGGCAAGTACAAGTTTGTTGCCTTTGAGATTTTAAAATGTCTGTGAAGGTGTGTGTGTGTGTGTGTGTGTGTGTTCTAAGCTTCTAAATAAAAATGTGCAAGATCTTTGAGCTTGCTTGTCTCACTATCTGGATTTCAAGAAAATCAGTGCTTTTCTCCTTCCCTGTTTCACTTTAGTTCCCAACATGAAGCGGTCCCATTCCCCATGAATGTCATGCAAAAAGTTCTGGTGATATCTGAGAACTATTGAAGACTAGTGACTGTTTGGAGCTGAACTACCTGCCAGGAAATGTGCAAATGTATGTTTTGATTTAATTCTGTGTACTATGAAGTTGACGGTTAATCCATCAAAACTGCCTCTTTTGCAAGGCTGCTATGTTGAGATCTGATTTTGAACGTATTTTATTTGGACTGTTCCCCTTGTACGAGGCCGGACATGTTCTGGGCAAGGAGGTGTGGACAGGTGATCTCAAAGTTTTGGAAAGCTGATGCTGGAGGGTCACTTTGGGTTAGAGGCCAACCTTGTGTACATAATGAGTCCCTGGGTAGCCTGGGCTACAGCATGAGGCCTCTCCTCAAAAAGCCAACACAAGAATTCACATGTATTCTTCCCAGAGGGACTTCCCTCTTTCTCTCTTTAAAGCAACATTGGAAGGGTGGTGGTGGAGGAAGCTTCCTCTGCCTCCCAGTGTTCAGGAGAGGCAGGATGATCTCAGTTCTAGGACAGCCAAGGCTGTACAGAGAAACCCTGTCTTAAAAAATAAAAACAAACCAACAAACAAAAAAAGCAAGCAAGCAAACAAATAAGGTTACTGTTTTTCTGGACAGTGACAGTACATGGCTTAATCTCAGCACTGGGGAGGCAGAGGCAGGTAAATCTGAGTTCAAAGGTCACTTGATCTACACAGGGAGTTCTAGGGCAGCAAGGGCCACACAGAGAAACCCTGTCTCAACTCCCTCTCACCAATAAAAAATCCCTTTTGTAAGTATCTTCCAATTTGGTTTGCAGTCTTTTAAAAATTAATTTTTTTCTTTTAAAAATTTATTTGTTGGTGGGTGGAGAGATGATTCAGGGGTTAAGAGCACTTGCTGCTCTTCCAGAGGACCCAGCACCCACGAGGCTGCTTACAACTGTCTCCAATTCAAGGAAGTCCAACACCTACCTCTGACCTCCGTGGCCCTGTGTACACACACGATACACATACCTACAAGCAGGTAAAGTACCCTTTTACAGAAAACAGGAAATAATTTAAAAATTCATTTGCTAGAATATAAACTCATGGTTTCTTTGAGAGGGTTTGAAGGAAAGCTGTGGAGCCCGTGGGAAAGGTCCAGTGTCGTGGTGGAGCTCAGAAAACCTTTGTTTCTGAAAGTGCTGGGTAGGCTTCCAGCCGCAGCCCGGCCCCCACAGTGCCAGTGTGTGACCAGTTACTGTTTGCCGTCTGTTATCTGGGTTCATTTTCACACGCAGCTGCAACCTTCATGAGCTCCAAGTAATGGGAGAAGGAAAAGCCCGCCAATTTCACACTCACGTTGTGAATCCCTGGCTTCCAGAGTGGAAATTGGGGTTTCAAAGAAAGGGACGTGTCCTTTTTCTCTCACTTTCGTTCATGTCTTTACTATTCAGAAATACAGAATGGCTCAAGCATTGCACCTCAATCTTATTTTGTGTACTTCACGATGTGTATTTTCTGTCACTCCTGTAGACCATGTTAATTAGCTAAAAATAAACCAGTGTATAGAGATGTTTGCCTTGTTTTTGAATCAGGGTCTTACTCTGTAGCCCAAACTGGCCTTGAACTCACAGAGATACACTTGTCTCTCAGAAATATTTTTAAATGTTGAGATGACTATATAGCAGAAAATTTAGAAACTTTCCATTAGGGGTGATATCCTATTGATGCACTTAATTCTACTTAGCTCACCTGACAGGGTCCTCCTAGGATTGGCTCAATGTGTGGCTCCTTCTAGTTGTTTTCGGAAGGAAACCCATTTTTATCAAATGGTGACAACATACAGGATCCGGGGACTGAGCTCTCCCTTTATTGTTTTGGGCTTCCTTTTCTGGGATGTGCTAGGCTTTGTGTAGCCTGGGAGGTTGTGCTCTGTTCTGGGTCAGATTTCTTCCTCTGTGCCCATGGTCTTAAGCTTCTCTCATTGTTATCCGCCCCATCACAGACTCGCCCACGATGTGCCAGGGTGCCTGAGAAAGTGCTCCATTCCTCCTATTACTCCGGGCTTTCCGGGGGACACTGGGAAACAGCTCTTGGCCTCCGCTTAGCTCTATTCAGATTGACTCTTTCCCAAGGACACATAAGATCAATGATGCATGTAGTGCTAAGGGCAGTGGCAGGGTCAGGCCATATTTACTGCTTGCTAGGGCATGTTATTGACCAATAAGAAGTTAAATAGTGCCTAGCTACACAGCCAAGACATTGTCTTTTAGGCAGGAAAAGATCACCTCAGGCAACTTCCCTTTATGAGCTAGTATGCGAGATGGAACCAAGCTGTACCATTCTGAGACTCCTGTATGCCTGCACAGCTTTCAGATGCTCTGCAGGTTCAGGATATGGTCGTGATGAAGGACTCACCCCATCCCTACCTTCTTTGGTACGTGGAATAGAAGCCAAGGCCTTCTGACAAGGGCCCTACCGCTGAACTTCATACCCAGTGCCCTATGGCTTTCCTGACTCAGCCTCTCTAAAGGGAGATAAGAATTGTAATTTGAAATATTTTATAGATACACTCAAGTTCATGGCAGTGCTTTGTCTAGGTAAGAGGTACTGGCCTCTTACCTAGACATCATCCCTGATGCTAACCAAATTCTCTCCCTCTCTGCCTACTTTCTCTTTCTTGTTCCTGTCATACCTCTTGTCTATACACAAATCTTCTTACAATTTTGTTCCTTTGAAAATAGAACTCAACATGGGATGAAGTTGAATGAGAAATTTTGGTACCATTTGGTGAACTATAAACACATTTTGGATGTTTTTAGAGGAATAAGGAGTCCAAAGGTACATTTTGCACACACATACCCCCCCACAAACACATGCACCCGCACACACACACATAAGTCTTTCTCCCTCTCAATACATAGAGAAAAAATATTAAAGCCTTAGCTTTGTGTTGTGTTTTGAAGCTTAACTAAGATTATGTTCTGGCCATGAAAAATAAAATGTTTTCCTGAAGTTTTTAAAACAACATTTCTCGTCTATTTTCTTCCTAGGTGTAGAAAGTACCATGTATGCGCCATTGAATGCAGAAGCAGAGGCAGACAGAAGGAAAACAATAGGAATCGAGGATGAAGGGCTCTACAGATTAAAAGCCAATGTCCTGCTGTTGGGCACCATGCTAGAGGCCTTTCATTGTGGTTCCTGGAATTGAAATATCATTGAGGATTAAAAATGCTTAAAGCCTAACAAAATTCAGAAATCTTGTGTTTTCCGACTGTTGGCTTATATATTTTTTTCAAAAGCATATTAGAGGATGTATTTTATGGGGGCATTGATCAGAATGCTACCAGAAATTCAGAAGAGCATCTAAAGCCGAAGCACAGATGTCTTTTGGTTTCATTGCTTAATCTTATTCTGCACATCTACTAAGATAATAAATAGCATGTGTCTGCATGAAGAAGGCATGGTAGGGGATGTAGTCTTTGTAGACCTTAGTTCTCTGTGCTGGAATCACTCCCCTTTAAAATTGAAATGAATATTGACTTGTTTCTTGCTTAGACGTTATATGATTGCATTTTCATTGGTTTAGTCAGTGGGAAGATGTTTTGTGCAGAATTGGGTTGCCTTAGCCAAAAGTCAGGGTTTTAAACAGTCTAGGAGACTCAATCAAAACAGCCGAGTCTCTATGTGATGCACGGTCAAGTCTTCTCATTCTTTATGACCCACCTGTCCATCTGTGTGGCAGACTCGAAGCTGAGGAAAGGTGTGTTCCCAGCATTGCGTCATCCATGGCTTTCATTCTTCTCTTTCTTTGGAGCCTGGAACCCTAGGGCGCCATGGATCTAGAGCTGACACATGCTACTGACTTCTGTCCTTGAGCCTTTCTGCCTCCTCATCCCTGAGATGGACGGCAGTCAGAATCTTTCAGTAGTCATGATGAGTTTGCCTTGGGGAACGTGCACCTAGGCTTCCTGGGTCATAATCAACTCTTCAGTATTTATGTGGTAGGTCTAGGACACTTTCATATCGACAGACATCATCTCCCTCCTGGAAATGCAGAACTTGTCTCTAGTCATGAAGGGCACCAGGGTTCTTCTCTCCAAAAAGACCCTTTGGAAAAAAACCATAAAAGTGCCGGTCAGCATGCATACTATAGGGATGATTCTGCAACCTTGGTTCACCAGAGAGAGGAAGGCCCCAAGAGTCCTTGGGGAGGGGAGGTGAGCACAAATAAACAACAGCTTTGTGTTCAACTGTTGGGGTTCAGAGTTGGGAATGAGAG
>LOEQ01006509.1:140905-164102 GCA_001685075.1 Bramus lutescens | reverse complement strand
ATTAAGATGTAAGAGTTAGCCAAGAAAAGGCTAGATATAATGGGCCAGGCAGTGTTTAAATGAATACAATTGGTGTGTTGTTATATCCGGGTATAAGCTAGCCATGCGGGAGCTGGGCAGGAGGAAAAGCAGGCTCGCTCCCCTATCACTACAGACATAAAATGTGAAATAAGAGCAATAATAAACAACTAGAAGAAATCTGTGATATTACAAGCTTACATATAATTATAAAACCATGCATTGAAATAAAAGCAAGATACTTTGCTTTATCTGTTATATCAATCTTTTTAAATGTACCGAGTAGTTGAAAAGTAAAAAATTTCACAACTGTCAAGTGAGGTAGAAAATCAATACAAATTCATCAGAGGAAAGTTTGGCAGGCTCAACTCAGCAATTTTGTGTATGAAAGTTTAACTTCCAGAGGTACGTGCTTATTACGTAAATAAGTGAAATAATTATGTAAAAGCCAAAAAAATGGAGGGGGCATAAGTCTATTAGTATATCTCTGATCAGTAAAGGACAGCGAGTCTCTATAGGGGAACACCATGCAGCCACCAAACAAGAATGGGTTCTACCTGTGGCTTGCCTTGAACTCATAGAGATCAGCCTGCCTCTGCCTCCCAAACCCTGGGTTTAGAGCTGTGTGACACCACTGCCTGGCCTTTAGTGGCTTAGTTATATGCTTGGAGTTTTTTAAAGGTTTACTTTTTTTATTTATGTGTATCTTGTGTGCATGTGCCCACAGAGGCCAGAAGGTGTCAGATCACAGGAGCTGGAATTATTGGTGGTTGGGAGCCACCAGATGTGGGTGCTGAGTATAAACTCAGGCCCTCTGCAAGAATATTTCACTCTTAACACTGAGCCATCTCTTCACCTCCGTTGCTTTCCTTTTAAATGTTTATTAAAGAAAAATTTATATAATTAGAGAAACAATTTTTCCATTAAGTCATTGTAAAAAACAAGCCAGCATAAATAGCCACATGCTCCTCCTTCAACACCACACATCTGTTTTAGCCTTCTAAGGTACCTTTGAAATCTTCATTTCTCTGGAGGATGTGCTTTATTTGTGACTCTCAACTGTTTCAACTCCAGACATGACTCGTCATTTTCTTCCCTGAAAATGGAAGGTTCACTACCTGTTTATACCCTTCCCTGTCCTCTGTACTCAAACCTCTATACGCTGCTCATCTTTACTAGGTTACATTTCTAGCGGTGGCATTATAGGATTACCCAATTTCCTTGACTGATAAACCAAGAATTTATTTTGTAGTATACAAAGTGTCATTTTCCCTGCATTATTGCCTTTATGGTTTCTTGTTTTCTTATTTTCTTATTGTCTGTTAGTTCTAACTGAACTAATTTGTGCTCCCAACCAGTGGTCTAAAACTTGTCTTGGTATCGTCAGGCATACCAGACACCAATTTCATCTTCTTATATAAATACCACTAAGACCTCCAACCTCTTCCAGTCTAGACTGCTGTCCCCACGCCTTCACTGCCCCACCAGGAACTCCTGTGACTGTCATCCAGGGGCTTTCTTCTGTCACATAGTTGTTTGAATCCCTCATTTTCTATTCCTCATTTTGGTGGGGCATATGCTCTGTTATCTTTTTGAGAAAAGCTGCTGACAGGTGTAAGATTTTGGTGCTTGGAATAACTAAAAATATTCCTAGCCCAACCTCTTACTAGGACTATAAAAACGGGTTTTAAAGAATAATTTATAGGTTATGATTTTCTTCTAGTATTTTGTTGCATTTTTCCTTTGGTTCTTTTACAGGCTCTTATGTTCCTGACTCATTATTACTCCTGAGGATTAATCCTTCAGGTTTCAGGAGAGAATTAGGACTGTTTGTGGGGGTGGGGGTCTTGTCCTTTGTAAAAGTTTTTTCCCCAACCCCATAAACCTGCTAAAAGCTCTGTTCACTCTGGCCTTCTCAACCAGTTGTTTCTGCTTAGCTTTCATCTTTTCACCCACAATGTTCAAATTAGTAAATACCACAAGAGAAATAATAGTGTCAAAAATGTTTGTGCCCCCAACTTTCCTTCATTTGAGGATTTTGACTTTATAGATCTCCATTGTTTGATAGCCTCTGGAGTTCTGAAATGTCTCTACCAACCAGAGAGATGACAGACAGGTAGATAAATAGATGATAGATAGATGGATAGATAGATAGAGAGAGAGAGAGAGAGAGAGAGAGATAGAGGGGTAGATAGATATAGATAGGCAGATAGAGAGAAGGTAGATAATAGATGCTCCAGTATTTCTTAATGGTAGTGATAGTTCAACATTAATGAATTTATTGTTGGCCTAATTTCCATCAATAAAAAACTCATTCTCAAACTGCTTAAGTGGTTTTGCAAGCCATTCTAGCAATTATGTGCTTTCTTTCCCTTCTATATGTGCACGTGTGTATGGCCACAGGACAGCATCAAGTGAGGGTCCTTCCCTTCCACCTTATTTGAAGCAAGTGTCTTGCTTTCCTCTGTCTACTCCAGGCTAACTAGCCTGGAAGCCTCCAAGTATCTGCCTGTCTCACCTCCCTCTTGCTCTAGGAGTATGCGGGCATCAGAGTTGCAAGCTGTCTCTGGGACTATGTGGGCTCTGTGGATCTAAACTTGGGTCACCATGCTCACATGGCAAGTGTTTTACCCACCGAGACATCTCGCCAGCCCACACTTCTGTTTACTCTGCCATTAGCCCAGTTTTAGAGCAGCCGTATGCTCTCCCCTATCTTGAGCTTTCAGGACACCCCTGGTATTAAGGGGGTTGCGTCTCTGCATTTCATTGCTCCTGTGGTAGCCAGCTTGTAATCTTACGTCGCCGCCTTGTGTTTTCCCGTTCACTTTAGCCTTGTTGGTCAATTTTCAAGTGATTTTTAAAGTAAATTGGGTGAATCCACCATCATTGCCCAGAACCTTTGAACTTATTTATAATGAATATTCAAAGGATATATTATTTCATTTTCTGTTAAAATTTGTGTTATTTTATTGATTATTTAAATATTATTCTCTTGGTTAGCTCTAAATATTTTATTATAATAAACTTTTTGTTCAGTAATAACTTTTAAGTCTTTATATAAATTTCAGGATACTTAAGATTTTACATTTCCCTTATTGATTTATTTTTTTAATATTTTTATATGTGTGCAGTGTTTTAGACAGAATCTCATGACGCTCAGGCTGGCCTTGATCATGCTAAGTCGCTGAAGCTGAGCTTGAACTCCTCGTTCTTCTAATTTCACCTCCCAAGTCCTGGCAAGCGCTAGTCACCAAGACTTCTTTCTATTATGTTTTGTTCTTTTTGACATATTTTCATCTGAACATGTTTTCCAGATAATATAATTTTCAATGCAGTGAGATTTATTTCATGGCCCATGTGTAGTCAGTCAGTCTTAATGAGTGTTCCATGTATGCATGAAACAGTCACACATTATGGAGATGCTGGTTATAAAACGACATGTCAGTTAAAATCAAAGTTTTTATTTATATTAGTAACACTTCAGTATCTTCAGTGCTTTGTCTAATTGATGCATTAATTAATGAGACTTGAGATGCAATGTAGAGGATTTTAATCTCCACTTTAGGTTTGCTTAATTTGTTTTGTGATATAAGATTGTTAGTTGAAATTGGGTTCAGAGTTATTTTATCTCCCTACTGAATTGTTCTTTTAACCATTTTCTATTGATTCCCTTTATCTCTTTGTTTTTGGTTTTGGTTTTATTGTTTTTGGGGGTTTTTTTGCCATTAAATCTATTTTTTTTATGTTAGTAAAATTATGCTGCTTTTCATTTCCTTAGCATTTGATTTGAAGCATCTATTTCCATACCAATGGTCTGGACATTTCTGTAACTGTTTTAAGATGTCTTGATCTGTAATATTTGGTCTTCAAAGTCTCAGCTTTTCTCTTTTTAATACAGAATCATATTAGTACACATTTATAGCTGTTATTTTAAATATTTTAATTTTTATAATCTTATTCTAATTGTTATATTTATTTCATTTTTCTACATTCTAAAGTGAACACTTTAGACACTCTTTAGGACAACTTGCTATATCCTGGGCACTGGTGTGCTGTTTTGCAAGCATGTGCATGCGTGTGTGCGTGCATGTGTGGACATACACACACCCATGTCCTGGGTCAATCTACCCCTTTTCAGGGATGTAATGATGAGCCAGCACTGGTGCACTGTCATGGGAGTGTTTGTGCACATACACACACACAGACACACACACACACACACACACACACACACATGTCCTGGGTCAGTCTACCCCTTTTCAGGAGTGTGATTATTTTTCTTTAAGAGTGTTAGAAAATTTGCCTTCTATTTCTGTGTTTTCAGCACTTGTGTGAGTTTTCAAAAAATAACTGAGCCATACTTCTGGTTGTGTGCAATGCAAGTGTGCTAAAACGCACTAGTTTCAATCTCCCTACTTTAATTATTGCTGTCTAATATTCTCTTGCTCTTCTGTCTCTATCTCTCTCTGTCAGGCAGTTACTGTTTATCTGTATTATTATTGTTGTTTCATTTAGTCAACACTTGAAAATTTGACCAACTATTTACATTTTCTTCAAACATCACTATCCCTTCCCTTACGCACTCCTTGTGGATTAAATCCCCTTTATCTGGATTCAGGGGATTGTTTAGTGGAAAGAGCACTTGTTGCAAGCATAAAGACTAAAGTTCAGATCCCCAAGACCAGGCAGGTATTGTGGCTGCCTGCAATCCCTGCACTCAGGAGGCAGAGACAGAGGATCCTGGGACAAGCTGGATAGTTAGACTAACTTAAATCCAAGGGCTCTGAGTTCAGTGAGAGATCCTGCTTCAACAAATAAAATAAAGAGTGTCCCAGGAAGACATGATACCAACTTTGGCTTCTACATGCATGTACACACATATCCTACATGTGTGTCCCCATATATGTGAACGCATCCACACAAAGACATACCACACACATGCATACCATTAAAAAATTCTTCTGAAATATATATTGTATTTCTTTCTGAGAAAAATCTTAGAGTAAAAGATTCTTTACTTCTTTGTTTTTCTAAAAAGTTTTCTTAAGTTTGCCATCACAGTTAACTAATAACTCATAGGTCATACTACTATTGCTTTATAAATTGTCCTGAGATCCTCATAAGCTGAGAGCTACACTCTTAGGGCATCTTGCCTTTTCTCTGTAGCTCTTCCAATTTGTTTCCCATACCTCCATGTGTGGCATTGCATGCTCTGCCCTCATCACTATGTGTTGTTTAGCTCTTGTCACCGGGATAAAACTCCTGATATGAACAACTTAAAGAGAAGGATTATTTATTCTGCCAATTTTGAGCAGGTCCAATTCAAGTCACTCTGTCTCTCAGAAGCCCTCCAGATTCTGTTACATCACCTTCCTTCAAATATCTACAGCACTTTGTAGTGTGGTACTTATCATAGCCTAGTTTTCATTATAATTATTTATGTATACTTCTCAACCTAAAATATTGTCTTAGTCACTTTTCTATTGTTGTGAAGAGACACCTTTCATAAGGCAGCTTGTAAAAGAGTTTTTTGGGGCACACAGCTCCAGAGCGTTGAAGTCCATGACCATCATGGCAGAGAGCTTGGATGGCAGCATGCAGGAAAGCATGGCAGTGGAGCCGTAGATGAGAGCTTACATCCTGATCCACAGGCATGAAGCAGAGAGAGATAACTGAGAATGGTCTGGGCTTTTGAAACCTCAAAACCAGCCCTCAGTGACACACCTCTTCCAATAAGGCCATACCTCCTAATCCTTCCCAAAGGGTTCCAACAAATGGGAACCAAACATTCAAATATCTGAACCCTTGGGAGGCAGGCATTCTCATTCAAACCACCACACATAGATCTAGAGTCCATCTTTTATTCTTTTTATTTTTGGTCCTCTATAACAGCAAGTACTACTCCTTTTATATGGAATTTGCTCAACAAGTATTCACTAAAGGGATGCAAATATGATTATGTCCAATACTCAACACTAGTTCATTCTGAGTTTGATTTTCTTACCATTGCCTGATTTTTATAGTTTGTTTTTTTGAAATAATATCCCAAGGACATTCTAGTTTTTCAGTTTTTATTGTTTATTTATTTGTTTAACAATACACACAGTATTAAAACAAACCTCAGAGCTTGGCAACTTTCCAAAAACACTACTCACTATTTTGACCTTTCAGGTTGCATTGAGCTCAGTCAGTTGAATCCTCCAAAGAGCCTTGGCAATGGAACATGAACAGACTGGTAAGGTCATGGGGACACTGTCATATAATTGTTCCAAGACTTGTAGGATGAGCTGCCTCTTGCTCTTGTGAGATTTTGGCAAGGCCTTGCCTTATCATCCTTTGGCATGGTGGGTTCGACATGGAAGGCACTCAATTTATGTTTGCTGAATTGAGTTGAATTACTCTTAGCTCCTGGATTCATAAACCAGAATCAAAACTTGGCCTGTCCTAGAAAACATATCACAAAGGGCTAATCACTTAGCAAAATGCCAGAGAGCTCCTGTACTTTGTGACCAGCTAAGTGCCAAATGTTGAGTGGGCAAGGTCTTTCCATCTACAAATTCACCCCACTGCTCTGCTTCTCTTTGCTACAATGGAAATCCAGAGTTTCCACATATTGTAGAAGCCTTCCCATGTCTAACTTATTTTTAAGCATTTATAAAGTAAATCTGCAACTGCAAAGATTCTTGGTATGTTTTCAAATAATTGCTGAAATTGATTTTATGAAACTAACCAGAATAATTGGAGTGGTTATGACCCAGTGGCCATAGTTGACTGAAATTTATTAAACAGCCATCATAATCTAGTTGTCCCCATGTAAAAACAAAGCAGCAATGTAGTCCTGAAGATCACTGCTGAGCCATTTTTTTTCTTTAAGACCTTCTACGTGATGCTTCGAGCCAGCTGATGGCTTCACATACCTGAAGGGTAGTCATGGGCAATGTGAGACCTCTCTACCTAGACAAACGGATAAATCAAGAGTTATAGTGGTGCGGTGTTTGATTTAATATTTTATGCGTCTTGACTACAAACTTTTACAAACATATGGGAAAATTTTAAAAACCACCCATAATTCTACCAACCCAAAATTGTCTGTATTAGTTTGGTAACCATCATTTGTGTACTTTTTGAAAACAGAGTTTCTCTCTTCAGAATAACCCTGAAAGGCAGGTATGGTATTGCATGCTTACATTCCCAGCGCTGGGGAGGTGGAGGCAGGAGGATGGGGAGTTCAAGATTATGGTCGGCTACATGCTGAGTTAGAAGCCAACCTGGACATAGGGAAGGCAGAACAACCTATCTTTGGAGGTGGACAGTGGAAAGTTAGCCATCTGGGCTTTGGTGTCCTGGGACCACACAGTGACTATAAGCACTCTTCAAACCTATTTTTGTCCAGTGATGTTACCAAGGATAAATATGGTCTTCCTATTGGAAAGTTCAGGAAGAACAAAAGGAAATGCCTTGAGCCCTGTCATTCTAGCGGGTTTGTCGGCTTGACTCTCTCCTCAGCTCTCACATCCTGTGTCCTTAATGGAGTCAGAGCCACCAGGCTCTAGGAGTTTTAACTAAGCAATACTTCGTTTTGAGTTTGTATTGGAGATTTAGGAGAGTGAAGCGATTTACCTGCCTCATCTGAGGCAGGGGTTGGGGCTAAGGGCTAGGGGTAGGGTAGGAGTGGCAGTGGTTTTATTTCCAACAACCTTGTCTTCTGCCACACCCCTGCAACCTTGCCTGGGCTCCTGGGATGCCGCAGCTACACATGCACTGGAGCTGCTGCTGTTTCTGCACATGTGGGAGAGCAGCCCTCCCCAGACTGCCCACGTGCTGCTCAGTGGGAACTCTAAGTAGCTGCATTTTCAGGCTCACATCATCGCCCAGGGCAGACAGACCTGGGAATGGTTATCGGCCCAGAGCTGCAGGCGAAAGGCTAATCCAGTACTGGAAAGGGGGCACTGGTAGTTAAGCCCTTTAATGGCCCCCATCCTATGATAATTGGTCCTGGCCTGGAGCTAGCAAACCCGGAACCCCTCTAAACTGAAATGGAGCCTCTTCCACTGCTGGTGCTAATCCCCGGCACAATGAAAGCTGGACTAATTCACTGGGTAAACACCCTCTCCAGTTACTTACAAGCTGGCTTATTTCGGCCCCAAACCAAATAGAAAGGCGGCCAGTGAGTGGAAAGAAAACCAAATATATAAGGACCCATTTTACCTTAAAGCCCACAATTCCCCAGCACACCAGACCCCTGGGCCCCAGGAGGGATGTTGGGCTCTCTTGCTTGGGGTGATGAGTATGTCCCTCCTCTTTTTTTTTTTTTTAAAGGTAGATACTTGGCAGTGGGAACAATGGCCATCAAGAAGTCTGTCCTCAACGTGGTACTTTCTGTTCTCTTGATAGTCACAGGACTGCAACCTCTGAACAGAGGAGGCGTTTACTAAATTTTCTTAGCCTTTGAAAAGCTGAGAGTCAGTACTTAACAAAGGTTTAGCAAAGATAGGTTCCCATTTTTATCTCAGAAAATTCTAGACTAGTGGTCCTCAAGTTCCAGGTGCATGACTTGGAAGACTGTAAAAACTGGTCACAGAATAGTTTGTGCCAACTTGGCACAAATTAAAGTCACTTAAGAGGAGGGAAACTCAATTAAGAAAATACCTTTATTAGATTGAACTGTAGGCAAGCCAAGGGACATTTTTCTTAATTAGTGTTTGATGGGGGAGAGCCCACCCCATTGTGGGTGATGCCTACCCCATTGTGGGTGGTGCCATCTATAAGTGAGCAGGCTGAGCCAGCTATGGGGAACAAACTAGTCAGCAACATTCCTCCATGACCTCTGTATCAGCTTCAGCCTCCAGGTTCCTGTCCTCTTTGAGTTCCTGCCCTGACCTCCTTCAAAGAACAATGATGCGAAAGTGAAGCCAGATAAACCCTTTCCTCTCCAGGTTGTCTTGATGGTGATCTTTTGTCACAGCAATGATAATCCTAAAATGCTAAGCCCCAACTTCAGTTTTTCATCCAACAGGGTGAGAGTATAATGGTTGCCTAGAGAACCTATGGTCTGGAACAGGGCTCAGGGAACTTTTCTAAAAAGCAAAAGCGTGAGGAAAAAATTTCAGGCTTTCCATACTGTGCGGCCTGTCTCACTTGCTCACCCGCGCCACTGGTGCACAGCCTTCCAGGTATGGTTCTGGGATTAGACCCTCACATAATTTCTGCACACTATGAATGCTTCTAACGTATGCTTTCTCCAAACATTTGAAAACTTAAATCCATCCATAACTTGCAGACTGTGGAAGCCAGGCTTTGAGGCAGATGTGCCTCCGGCTTGCCCACCCACAGTCTAGAAGAGTACGGTTAGGTAGGGATCACCAACAGGGGTGGCACAGATGACAGCTGAGAGCCTGGCAGTAGCAAGTATGGAAATAATGTGGAGAAAACTCCTGTGTTTACACACCCACTCCTCATTTCCAAACAGCAAGTTTTGTGTGTGCCAAGCATTGTTCTAAGCTATGGAATTGGAGTTGGAGGAAAGCAGGGCCTGCCTTGACCCCCCCCCCAACTCTATGGGTGATACTCAGCTTTGCATCAATTCAAAGACTGTGACATAGGACTTCCCAGTCCTGGCACTCACTCATTTTCCTGAAGTCACACAGGTTTTTTTGAGTTGATGATGTAACTATATTTAGGAATCTATACCATGAGCTCAGCTTACTACTAAGAGCAGCAGAAAGTGGGGAAGTCAATCAGGAGATTGGATCCCGAACCCGAAGGCCAGCAATTGCATTTTATTAGTGCAAAAATCTTCCCTTTAAGAACTACAAGCAGTGACAGCCAAAACTTTTAGTAGATGTCATTATAGAAAAGCAGCTTCTTTCTTTAGGAAGCCAAGATGAAAACCAAATCTTCATTTCTAGGGAGGGCCACAGCATTGTTTTTCATGGAAAAGTAAAAAGATACAAAATGTCCCTGTATGTCAGGCAAGTGAGGACACCAAAAACAGATCATTCTGTATAATCTGGAAAACGGAATGGCAGAATCAGAGTGTTACTGGATCTCCATCTTTCATCAGTTTAGGGGAAGGGTAAAAAGTATCGCCTTAACCACCCTTGGTTCACTAGGATCCTCACCTCTCACAAGGCAAAGACCATTTGTCTTCAGTGTTGGACACAGACAGGTAGGCAAATGTGGATTGGCGTACCGCCATAGCATCTGCTTGGACTTGATCACACCTATCATGGAACACAGAGTCAAGGAAAGAACATATATAAGTCAGGTGATTTGAATGCTGGCCAAGCTCCTTCCTAGTGTGGTGAGCTGGTGAAAATCATTTAAAATTCCTGACTCTTAGTCCCATCATCTATCAGGAAAATAAAACAAAACAATAAAAAAAAACCTGTCTAAAGTCAAAGGGTGTTTGTAAGTACTAAATTATAAAATCTAACAATGGGTGTGTCTAGCATACTGTCTAGAACTGCCAAGAAACTTGATCATTCTGCCACTTCTAAAGTATAAATATTAACTGTGTGAATTTCTTATTTTACCTGACCTCCATTTGACTTCTTTTAGGTGTTCTGAAATGCAAATTTATTGTGGGCTATGGTGTGGGAACTGAGATGACCTGGGATGCCCTCTCTATGCTGTGAATATGTTTTATTACTATTGGTCAATAAATAAGCTGCTTTGGCCTATGGCAGGGCAGAATACAGCTAAGCAGGAAAGCCAAACCAAATACAGGCAGAAAGAAGGTGGAGAGGAGGGAGATGCCAGCAGCTGCCAGAGAATCAAGATATTAGGTAACAAGTCACAAGCCTTGTGGTAAAATATAAAATAGTAGAAATGGGTTAATATAAAAGTAAGAGCTAGTTAGTAATAAGCCTGAGCCATCAGCCAAACTTTTATAATTAATATAAGCCTCTGAGGGTTTATTTGGGAACTGGTAGCAGAGAGAAACTTCCAGTTACAGTCACATTCTTTTGCTTAGCTTTTCTGAAAGATGTAGATAAGTATGTGGCTCTACAAGGACCCAGCAAAGATGGAAGGTGTGTCCCTCTAAGCTGCACTGGGTATAAACTAAAAGGGTCTGGCCTCTCTGGCCAAAAGATTCAAGAGGCCAGGAAGCCTATTAGCTCTGTGCTCTGAGTAGGACATTTAATGGGTGTGAGGGACTCTGAGTTCCAGGGAGAGTAGTAGAAAGGCAGACATGATATCATTAGGTTAAAGGTTACAAGGCAGCTCAGTGCTCTGGTGCCAGAGAACCAAGATGAATACCCAAAGCATCAAGAATAGGAACTGCGGCCTGCAGCTGCTCTAGTCAGCCAGTGCTTCTCTCTGAGAGCCCGTGATTCTTGCCACCAAACTGTACAGTTTTTCATATCCACTATCACTACGATATCCTATGTAGGTCTGGGATTCCCACCTTCAGTTTGTAGTGAACCTCTCTGCCTTTGGCTCCCGCTTTACTTCATAGTCGCACATAAGGCACCACTTCCTACCCTTTCCCTAAACTCACAGAAGGTGGAGATCTAACAGTGCCCCGATGCTACTGTTCAGTTTTCCAGATTAAAACAGAATGAGGTGGCCCATCGTGTTTTCATTCCTCATGTTTTAGCTTTTGTTTTTGGTTGCTCACTTTGAAATTCTACTTGATTTAAACATTAAGCTGGAATCTTGAGTCTTGGAGCCTAGGCTGAGCTGTGATCATGTGGTCTTGGCTGCGGGCATAGAGACAATGGCAATCTGAGATAATTACTTTGTGGATGAAACTAAAAATGGGAGCTAAGCACATGATTCATGCCATCAGTGGGAAAGAGCTATGTCATCATAGAAGGGAGCAATGTGGCATAGGGTAATTTTATAGAGGGAGAGAGGAAGAGCTGTTAAGGGCACTGAATTGCTGTGGTGTTTATGTGGCCTCTTGTTCCATGACTAAGAACCATGGCATGATGGATTTGAGCAGGAAAGAATTACCATTCTGCCTTGTGCTCTTTTATTAAGCTGTAGGATACTGTATTCTTGGGATTGACTGTAGACCTGGGATGTGTCTTTTACAGCTATAGACTGAGGTGGTGCTAGAACCCTCCCTAGGGCTTCCCACCCTCCTTTCCTCCAGATCCTTGCTCCCTATGGTGATGAGGCTCTGTACTCAGGGACCACAGGTAGAACCCTGGGATGATTAAACATCCATGCTTATTAAACAGTTGTCAAACAGGTGGCACAAGGAACTTTTAGTCTGTTTGTGGGTTTCCATCTTCACACCAGGCCTCTCCAGCTGTTTGGGTGGCCACATTATTCAGGAAGCTAACTGAGGGAGGTGGTAGAGGTCTTCCCAACTACTGACACTCTATGTATTCAAATATGAACTAGATTATAGTATTTTGAGTCAGGGAGTCAGGAATAATCATAAGGCCCTGTGTTTCTGGATCCTTTTTGTCTGCCTCCAACAAAGAAAGAAGACACTGAGGACACGTCTAAGAGGTATATCTTAGCGGTAGCCAGGAAAACCTGGTAACTGTGGTCACTGATAGACACAGGCCAGCACCATCTGGTCACCACACAATCAACATTAGCTGAGAAGAGCATACATGAGAACACTTAGAAGTCTTGGCCACATTGCTTTTTTGTTAATCTCCATATTTCACTGAAGCCCAAAGAAGGCAAGATCAGTATAAAAGGGAAGGGAGGAATTGCTGAACACAGCAATCCTCTTTTCTCTCCTCATGATTTAGTCCCTACTTTCTGCCCACTCCAGTTTTAGACGAAGGCTCATATCTTCTCAGAGTCTCAGTTTCCCCTTCTGTGGATGAGATGGAGATAAGAAGTCGGGCTGTGTTTGAGAGGATGGAGTGGAGAAAGTATGAAAAGCATTGCACAAAGCTCCTTGAACACAGAAATACCATACATAAGTAAGTGCTTAATAACGAATTTTATATGAAGGCAACGATGCTATTGCCGGCCCAAGGTTTCTTGGAATTTTCCAGATTTCTGTTAGACAAGTTAATCCTCAGTTCTATGTTATCAACTCTGTCAGCCAGAAAGAAAATCTAGGTCTCTTCGAGATATTTAATGAACAATGAAACAAGATATAAAAGCATAATTTGGATATTTTAAGTTCAAAGGCTTACCTAAAGTTCTTATAGAGAGCTTAAATCAGGTATATACAGGAAATCTCTGCTGTGCCGGGGGCACTTTTCACTCTATAATGTAGAGATGATGGGCTTGGAAGGAAATAACTTCTGTTATCATTGATAGAAATGTAAAGTTATGTTATGATACATACTGCTCGTCCCCAGGCACTTTTCAGACGAGTATTTATATCAGCCCACTTATCAGATGTTTGACTCTATTAAGTGGTGCTCAACTAGTTTTCCTCTGAATAGGCACTAGACAAGATGCCTATCACGGCAGAACAGACCTCCTTGCTAGGAGTCCAAAACCAGCAGCTACTTTCCTGAGGAGCACTGTCTAGAAATATTCCACATTGATTATAGATGTCCAGCAGTGAGCTCAAACAGTAATTTATTCATTTCAGGAACCAAGGCAGAGTGCCATTATTCATTACCAAATCTTGAGCACGGACGATTGGATATGGCGATTCATATTCCAAAGCTAGGAAGGTCTTGTCTCAGGGTCTGAGCATGACTGAATTGTTGCCAATGATAGGTTCTAAAAGGTGGATCCATACCCGGACATTGTGGAAAGGATGTAAGGCTCAAGGTTTATATATAGAAACTAAGTATAGAGCTGTGGTCCTGGGACTTGAGTCCAGGCTGGAATGTAAGCAGAAGCAGCTCCTACCAGACTACAAATGCAGAAGGACTGAAGACTGGCTAATGGATGTAGGCCAAAGGTAGGCCTATTCCTTGATTGCTAGTCACTGAAAGAAATCCAAGAGGGCAATTTGGCCAAATGCGGGCCTGAAGAAATGACCATCTAGTGTGAGCCTGGGCTTGCCCCCATTGCTTAGATGGTCAGTACAGGGCTAACCAGGTAACATGAGTCTAGAATTGTTACAGACACTGACCTCAGAGAGGGTAGGGGGCATGATCCACTGATCTGAAATCCATGCCAACAAGGACTACTCATGGTGGTTCTGACCTTCTTGCCCACTGCAAAGCCTTCCTTCAGGGACCCGAGACCCTGAGTTTCCTGGGATAGAGGCATCCTCCCAATTAAGGTAAAATCTTCCATTTCCAGGTCCCATGGTCCCATGCTTTCTTTTTTCAAGAATAATGACCAATTGTTCCTAATATCAACTGTGGTGAAAGGCATACAAGCTAAAATTGGTGGGTAAAGATGCCCTTGAACAATGGAAGTTGCTGAACAATGCGTGTTTCCAGGGCACATGTGTTGGGGAGGGTTGCTGGGCATGTGTCTTTTTTACACCTTTCTTTGGAACTTACCTCTGCCTTCTCTCTTCCCTTTCTTCCTTCCCCTTTTCCCATGCCTTGATTCCATACTGGGACTCTGATGTGGTTACTAGGACTACAATCATGATTTTTATTAACACGGGATAACTCTGAGGCTATTCACTGTGCTCTAAGGACGACAGGATGGTAGCAGCTAAATCCCAATCTCAGCTATCACAAGACACAGTGTATCCCCTTGAAGTCATTGTGGCTTGGCATCTGTACTTTGCAGCTGGACTTAATTCTGATTAATGCACACATTTACTAACTGGGCAGCTTCTGGAAAGAATGGAAGATTCCATGGAGAGGAAGAGGCTCTGTCCTTTTGGCAGATCTGCTTTGCTTAACAGCCCTGAGGAGATCCCTGACTTGGTCACTACCGTCTCCAGTTGGTTGGAGAAACAGTGTCTAGAAGTTCTAACAGTCAGTCAGAATAAACAGAGTAGAAGCTCCACCTAGAATGGTCTACCTGTATGCGCCCGACCCTTCTCATTTGCCCAGAGGGCTGCTGAGTCAGGGACCTTCCTGCTTGAGCCCTTATGGAAGTTTACTAACTTTCCTACTAATGTAGTGTGCCTCTTGATTTAGAACACGACACAGAAGGACGAATTCTGGCAAGGGTCATTTGGCACTCCAGAGTCAGAACCGGGCAGAACCAGCCTGTTGATAGGATAGTATTTAAGGCATGAGGAAAGGCGATGAAGAATACTGGGTCTTAAGAATGAGTACTCCGAGAGCCTGATATTTCCTGAACACTCCAGAACTTTCTCACTTTGGCAAATTTACTCCTCTGCTTCTGAATCCAATTTCTGTTAATTCTATAGCAGGAAAAAAGTCTGTTTTTGAGACACTAAGGGGCGAGATGCTAAAAGTTGAAGGCCTCTACAAAACTTTCTGTAAGCACTCTGTTACCTTCTTACAGACAGACACATGCCTGAAGAACACTTCTCTCCCCTTACTCCTCAACTTACATAATTAATCACGTACACATATATGTACTATAAATTATAATTTCCCATACAAACTCTCACATACCCGCAAATGCTTTTCAGGACGCTGGGGTCTACACATTCTGTTTTTTCCTTCCTTGATCTCCCAAGTTCCCACATCTGTGAAAGGCCCATTAAAGAAATCATTTCCCACCCCACCCCCCAATAGCACCACACACCTGGTAATAAATAATATGAGCATTGCCTACCAGGCACTGCTAGGAAGACCTGGGTGATAAATAGAATGACTCCTCGCCTCTCCACAGGCTCTGTGGTGAAGGCGACAGAAGAGAGTTAGCTATTAAAGAGCGCACATAGCCACAGGCAAATTCTCTTCCCTGCTTCTCCTTGTGGAGACCTTTCCTTAAGAGCTGAGATTGCTCTGATGGTTCAAGGTGCTATTGAGCTCTAACGGGGACAATTACAAGACTCCAGTTGCAGCATCTGAGGCCGATGCTTGTGTCTGATAAGGTTGCTTGAGAATAATGCTGAGGAGAGAGGCCTGATAATGGGTTGTTGAAAGGATGGGAGGAAACACCTTTGCCCAGAGCCTGAAGACAGAAGCAGCTGCTGTTGCAGAAGGGCCTCCCCCACCTTACCTCAAATTCTTTTCCATTTTTATTGCATTAAAAAAACACTCTCTAAACACGCACTTCAGAAATGATTTTTTTTAGCTCCAAGCTAGTAACCCCGTTCACCAACTGATTTTGTAGTATGAGAGGTTTTAAGAATAATTCTGCCTTTCTCATTCAGATTTTCTCCTTTCTACTATGTGCTGAGAAAACCTGCCCAGGAACAATTGTTATATTTTGGTTCCTGTCTCCCTCCAGTTGTAGAATTTGCTACCTACCTAATTCTTTGACTTTAAAAACCTTTTACAAAACCAAATAATAAGAAACAAATCCAAGGTCTTTCTTTTGTGGAATTTTCCTTTTCCCTTTGTATCACACTCTCTGTCATCTGTGAGGTATGAGGTCTCTCTCTCTCTCTCTCTCTCTCTCTCTCTCTCTCTCCTCCCTCCCTCCCTCTCTACTTCTCCCCATCCCATTTTCTCTCCCTCCTCTCTTTTCTTTCTGTTAGGAATTAATGGAATATGTCTGCTCAAAGTTATCAGGGGTGATTAATTTGTGCACATTGTGTGCAAATACAATTTAAGATAAAATATTTGAATTCAGCTGTTTTAGGATGCTTATCCTAAAGAATTCCAGAAATGAGTGAGGTGCCTGGCTTGTGTCCTCAGTGTTTCATGAAGCTGAGATGTCCCGCTTGGTGAAAACAGAAGCAGGAGTGCAGGTGTCGAGGCATAGTGTGGGTCAGCGTCAACCAGCTCTGGCTGGTTTGAGTTCTGTGCTGGTCCATTATTTGACAGCAGTTCTATGGAGACTCAAACTGAGCAAACACCAGCTCAGATCAGAAGGTATATAAGAGCTGGATGCTGGCACCTGAGAATATAACTAGTCTGCAGTTAACACAGGGAGGTATATATTAGATAACACAGGGTACACTGATCAAGTTCAAGGTCATGTGGTATAAGTGCCAGGTGCTGGAAGAACCCATAGTACCAGGAGAATGGTGATGGTATATCTAGGCAGGGCTTTCTTTGAGGAGAAGGTAGAGGTTACGGATACAGGTCAGTAGTAGAATACTTGCTTATCATTCTCAACTCGCTGAGTTCAATTCCCAATACTGTCACAAATGTGTGTGTGTGTGTGTGTGTNAGAGACAGACAGACAGACAGACAGACAGACAGACAGACAGACAGACAGAGATATTTTGGTTGGATTCTGATGAATAAGAAAATTATGGGCTTCCAAAGAGAAAGCACGCACATCCAGTCATCTCCTCAAGGGCTGCTCTGTGAACTTATGTGTCTGGAGCCTACTGAACCAGAATGTTGAAGCACTCTGTGAAGTTTTCTGAAAGCAAAGATTGATCCAGCTTCTAGGTCCTATTTTGAATCCACATGAACGCTGGCCTATATCAGAGGGCAGATTGACAATAGCTCCTGTACCATTTGTTTATGATTTGTTTCTTATTGGAAATAGAGTAATGACAAACCTTCTCCATCCGGCTAGGATTCCAATATACTGATGAGGAAGCACAGAGAATATCAGAGCTGGACACCAAGCCCAGCCCTCTTTGTCTGTACGCCACTAGGTTCAGCTTTGAATACCCTCTTTCTCATCCCAAACCTCCTATGCCTTGTCAGAAGATTATATGAGCTGGCTCCAAAGGTTCTTTGGGCCTGCAGAATCAGTGCCTTATGGTGCCATAAAGCCAGTCATGCATGCTTGCCCAGAGACAGCTTATGTAGTTGAGGAGACCGCAATCACAAACACTCTTTTCTGGGTTGCAGGACTTTCAAAATCTCGTTGCCAGTGTAGACAATTGATAAGAGCCAAGAAGGAATCTAGGATTAGGAATTTCTAGTCATGAGAGTGAGAAACTTCATTCCAGGGGAGAGTCTTAGGTAGTATTATTGTGAGGGCCGATCTGCTATATAGCATCACTAGAAGAGAAAATACGGGAATAGAGCCTGAGATAGAATCCATACAGTTTAAACCGAGAATGCTTTTTAAAAATGAATACTGGTCCTCATACTTGCACATAGGATGAATACCCATTAAGTCAATCCTTTCTAATGGCTTCTCAGAGAAGCAATGCTGCTGAGCACTGGCTCAGTAGAATGAGAAAGTCCCAGAGGGTGTTTGGGTGTTTTGTGCATTGAACTCAACCAACTCACTGGGGTCTAGATAGGGTGTGAATATAAGACAAAATATTTCCAGGTAACTTTAATTTAAGGCATTCTCTTATACTAATGCCCATTGACTGGTGACTTTTCAGTATTTTAATGTTTGTATTGTTCAAAAGCATGGGAATCAAGCAAATACATCAAATATGTTCATAACATTTTGGTCTACATATTTCCATGTAAAAAGTATGTTCTGTAGTGGTAGTCTGAAGGTGTGTTAAGTGCTGAGGACATTGTCTTCATAGGATGTCAGTGATCATCCATGCATCAAAGCAGGTCCAGAAGCGTCATTCTGCAGTTGTCATTTGTTGGAAGGTACAGTCTTACGTAAGAGCTGGAGTGCTCTGGTTAAAACATTCTGCCCAAGCACAGCTCTGTATCAGAAACTCTCTTGGAGTTTAAATAAGAAATGTCTCCCATAGCCTTGAATGTTTGAACACTTGGTCCCCAGTTGGTGGTGCTCTTTAGGGGATGTTAGGGAACCTTTAGGAGGATGTGTCCTTGCTGGCAGAAATCTGTCTCGGAGGGTGGGCTTTGAGAGTTCATAATCTCACACCAATTCCAGTTTTCTCTCTCAGCATGTGTTTGTCATTGAAGATGTATTCTCCAAACTTCCTGCTCTTCTGATGGCTGACATGCCTCTGTCACAATTATGGACTATCCTGGAACCATAAGCCAAACTAAACTCATCCATAAGTCTTTTTGGACATAGTATTTCAGCACAGCAAGGAAAGAGTAAGTAGAACAGGCTATTAGGGAGGTGGAGAAGGCACACATTCTGGTCCACACATCACACCTATTCTTCACTGTGGCTTTGGAACTTGGTGTTCTCATCAGTCATCTAATTATGGGATGGTTTTTAGGGAATTTTAGAAGGAGGACAGTCTATGAAGCACTTTATATTTACTCCTCTCAAATTCTAAGATTAAATGTCCGTCAGATTTTTCAGTGATTCAAACTAGTGTTCTCTTGCTGAGTCTGACACAAGCACATTTGTAGAATTTATCTTTCTTATCTCACTTTTATTGCCTGAGGCCCCATCCTCATTCATTATCCTTCATCATTTCAACATTTCAAAGGGATCTGAACTCTTCCAACATCAGCCCTGACTGTAATGTCCTGTCTTACACTGCTGGAAAGGATTTGGTTTTCAGGTATGTCAAGGAGATAGCCATCTTTAAAATAACAAAGTTTAGAAGAGTTTGTATTGAAGTTAAGAACACATAAAGAATTTCTTGTTTGTAAATTAAATAAACATTTGGAATCTCAATATTAGATTTGTAAATTTAATAACATTTGCAAGTTTTCAAAAGCATTTGTAAGAGCTGAAGGGATGCCTCAGCTGAGGTCAAGACCTCTTGCTGTGCTTTCAGAGGCCAGGAGTTTGCTTTCCCAGCACCGACAGAAGACTTCTCATAACCTCCTGTAACTCTGCCCTAGGGGATCTGATGGCCCCTTTGTGCCCCCACAAACACCTGCATTCACCTATACATACCCACGCACCACACACAGACATTTAAAGAATCTTTTAAAAATCTTAACAAGTTTCTATATCTCAAAGGATTTCTCTTTTAAAAAGATGTAGGTCCTTAATGATAGAAAATCCCAAAGGATTCCATAATAATCATTTCAGAAAACTCCCACTCCCTGTGAACTTTGAAAGCCTCACCGTGTTTTACAAGTGCCTTCAGATCAATCAGTCAGCGTGAACGCAGAAGTCAGGGGAGACAGCCCTAAGCGCTGGATTATTATAGAAGAATGAGTAGCTGCTTTCCCCACGGAGACATCCCCTGTGTACTCCTGAAGGACTTTTGAACACCAATACCCTCCCACATTACCGGGAAGTGAAGACTCCCAGACTCCCAGCTTCCATCCAAAGAGCGAACAGGTGGTAAAAGCTCTCCCCAGCTCTAGAGGTTAGTGTTGGGGACTCTTTTATATCTTCTCTTTTAAACACAAGCAAGGGAAAAATGTTTTAATTTTCTAGAGTTCTAAAACTTATTTTTTAAATTAAAAATTTTAAGCCTAGGATTTACAAGTTAGCTATTAACTTTTAAGAGTTTCATTATAGTTTTTTAAAATCATAATTACTTGAGGAAAGGGGGAAAGGAGTGTCTACTTTATTCCTAATGGAAACTATACATATAGATGAAGAGTCTATCTAAAAATGGAAGCCATGCTTATATTAATACTGCCTAACTGATATTCAATAGCTCACCCTTCTCTATCCCATTGTCCGTATTTAAATACTTCAAAAAGAATTCTAATCAAGGGGAAATTAAAAGGGAGGAAAGACTGGGGCTGGGAGAAGAAGGTTCTAATCCCACTATCTCTAAATATTTCAAAGTGTCTTTTATTTTCTTAATAAAAGGGTGAGAGAAAGAGAAGGGGAGAGAGAAAAGGGAATTAATCCAGTGCTCTGAACTGTCCTCTCATCTCAAATGCTTTAAATTCTAAGAGAATATCACACATGAGAAAGCTATTTATGTTCAATGGCCAGGCTTTACCTTTGCTTCTCAACTGGGCCCCATCGTCCCTTCCTCCTGCTCTTTATTCTACCTGTTTTCTTTTCATTCTTTGCTCCATCCCCAGGATCTTCGAAACCCAGCAACACAGCTGGATTTCAATTCCAAGACCCCCCTCAAATGTCCTGGCTGTGTCCCTCCCCTCTGCTTTCTCCCCTGTCTTACTCTCTGGGAGCACACTCCCTGGTACACAGGTGCACCCCATCTCTGCTTTGGACCCTTTTTCCCCTTCATCTTCTCCATCTCTATCTCCTCTACTGATTCTTCAAGCCCCACCACGGCTGTGGAAGCACACCTGGGTGGCTTCTTAACAGGTGGAGCAATAAAATCTTCGAATCGCTCATCTTCCTGGGAGACATCTGACACGCACTGCACCGTTCAATCCTTTTAGGAGTCGTCATTCTGTAGGAGAGAACTGGGCTGAGGAACAGACGAGGGCATTGTCAGGTCAGCTGAGCTGGAGAACTGGACTTAGGGGGTCAGGAATCTGATGCCTCCCTTGCCCTGGACCACTGCTGCTGTTCAGCCACCGTCCACACGACTGGGCACTTAGAAGTCGCCAATCGCTTCATGCAACGCTTTGCCCAAGGAAGATGATACGCCTTTGTGCTTGTGCCTAGGATGGGTTGGGTAGCAGCATATTTTGAGGTCCTATTTAATGATAAAGATCCCTTTCCCCTATTAAGGGACGGTTTTCACTGCATTATGCAATCAACTTACATGTCAGCCTGATTCAGGCCTTCTCAACCCACACACACTTCTTTCCTTGAAATTGAAAATGAGTCTGTGCTGACACATTGCAAGGTTTCTATATACTGCATGCCATTGGTATACTGATTAAGGAACAAATTGGCTCATTATTCCTTCCCCCCATCATTTTATTTTTACGTGAATGAATGTTTTGCCTGTATGCATGTCTGTGTACCATGTACATGCCTGGAGCTTGGAAATGATAGAAGAGGGCATCAGATCCTGTAGAACTGGAGTTACATTTGGTTGTCAGTCACCATGTGTGTTCTTGGAATTGAACCTGGGTCCTCTGGAAGAGCAGCCGGAACTCTTAAATGCTGAGCCATTGCTCCAGTCCCCTCGTTTGTTCATTTAACAGACACTTAAACTAGACTCTGGGGTGCTTTTTATTTCTCTCTTTTCTTTCTTTTCTTTTTTTCTTTTTTTCTTTTTTTCTTTCTTTCTTTCTTTCTTTCTTTCTTCTTTCTTTTCTTTTTCTTTCTTTCTTTTTCTTTCTTTCTTTCTTCTTTCTTCTTTCTTTCTTTCTTTCTTCTTTCTTTCTTTTTTGTAAAGAGAATGTTTTGTGTGTGTGTATTTTGTGTGTGTGTGTGTGCGTGTGTGTGTGTGTGTTTGTTCTGATGCCCTCCCTCTTCTAGCATTTCCATAGGATGACCTGGGCAATAGCCTCTGAACATGGAACTGAAGGAGATAAAGGATGTGGATCTCCAGTTAAAGAGTTGTCCATGTAGAAGGCACAGCAAATGCAAAGGTAGGAACACACCAGAAATGTTGAAGATCCAGCAGTGTCTCTAAATGTGGGAAAGAAATTATATCTTTTTCTCATCTGTACTTGAAGAAGGGAAAGTCTATCTTCTGCACATATATTTTTGCAATCATCAGTACAAACTGAATATAGATTCATGTGAGCAGGCAAATCTCCAAGGCCCATGCATAGATTTTGAGCAGAAAGACAGGGTTAAAGTAAAAGGTATTACTACATTTAAGATATACAGGAACAATCGGTATTTTAGCCTAGGTTTCCTGGAGAACAAAGGCTGTGGCAAGGATTAAGGGCCGCCTTTATGGGGAGTCTAGAAGAGCTTAAAGGACAGGGAGGCAGGGAAGGAGGAAAAACATACAAGATGCTGCCTCATTCTCTGACCAGTGCCTCATTGACATCCAGTAAGACATAATGAGTGACCTGTATGTGTGTCTGTATTGGCAGATGCTGATCTTGGCCTATGCCCCAGAGAAGGGGAAACCTGGGAAGAAAGAAAAATGTATCTATTAGGTTCTCTGCCACCATCTTTTGTCAGATAACCCCTACCTCCTATACCCATCCCTATATCCCTAATTTCCTAGTTGTCAAATCTGGCTTTCTGCTCGGCTCCCAGGTCTGTGCTGCAGCGTCTCACTGAATTCTGTAACAAAAGGAAGTAGACATTGAACGTGTACCTGGTTAGCCTGGGTGTATAACAACTGCCAAAGGAATGGGACCAGAACTCATAAGCCAGCTACTGATGGTCTCCAGGCAATGTGGACGATGGATCCCAAGGGAGCCTGGTCAGTAGATGGCAGCAATTGAGGAAAAGCATATGCTAAGGGCTGGAGGCACAGAGATGTGCACAGTCTGATGGCACACAGGTGTGCACAGTCTGGAGGCACACAGGTGTGCACAATCTGGAGGCACACAGGTGTGCACAGTCTGGAGGCACACAGTTGTGCACAATCTGGAGGCACACAGGTGTGCACAGTCTGGAGGCACACAGGTGTGCACAGTCTGGA
>LOEQ01006509.1:89863-103710 GCA_001685075.1 Bramus lutescens | reverse complement strand
GACCTATCAGGCCAAGCAGTTTTTCTTTATTAATTAACCAATGAAAGCAACAGACAGATAGAAAACCCTCCTACATCACTACTAGAGGAATATTTTCCACTGTCTTATCTTGGAGAACTATGGTTTAATGAAAGGTACTTATATTACTTTTCTTGTTCCTGTAACAAAATGCTTAAAAAGAAATGGTAGAAGGAAATCCAGGCTGACTATAGCTTAGAGGCTAAGAAGGGATTTTGTCCAGCCTCACATAGAAGGCATGGTAGCATGAGGCAGATAGTCAATTTGCAGCCACTGTCATAAAACAGAGAAGCAATGGGGTGAGGTTATAAAACCTCAAGGCCTTCCCACAGTGGCTCACTTCCTCCTGTAAGAGTTGATCTCTTAAAAGATTTCTCTCCCTTCCACAGCAGCACCGCCAGCTGGAGACCAGGTGTCTAAACACACAAGCCTGTGAGGACTTTGCACATCTGACTACCAGAGTGCTCCATTGTGTGAGCTCTGTATGAATCAACACTCCTTTAGAGGTGTCAAAAGCTAGGCGGGCATGATGATGACCTACCTGTTCATGCAAAAAATGGGTCTAACCCCAAAAATCCATATGTAATGCTTCATTTCTACCTGGAGACACAGAGGAGAAGTAGTTTTCTTTTTAGTGAAGGTTCTTATAATGTAGTTGTAAGAGTCAACATGTGTTCACTTGGTTATCAAGTTCTCAGACCCAGCATTTGGCTGAACACAGAATATTTGCAGGTCAGTCATATGCCAGGAAGGATATTTTTGAATCATCTCAAAAAATTCACTTGAATCAAATAGTTGTTACTAAATTATATCTTAAAATACACACACACACTCTCTCTCTCTCTCCACACACACACACACACACACACACACACACACACGGCATTGCTTCTCTCCTTCAACCATGTGGGCTCCAAAGATTGAACTCAGGTCCTCAGGCTTTGTTGAAAGCTCTTTGACCTGCTGAACCATCTCTCTGGCCCAGTTGCTACTTAAGCTTTTACTAAAAAGCCCATTCAGAAACTAACTGGTGAAGTAACTCACATTTCCTATTAAAAAATATCGAAGATATCATTAAAATTCAGGAGAGAAATTTTGAATTTCTGAAAAAGAAATGTTTGTGCCTTTCCTAGGAAATGATTTTATTCTATATTAAAAATCCTCTATTTCATATAATTGGTTCTACTTCTTCATATTGGCCTTGAGGAAACTGAGGCAATTTTATTACTGATAGTACTGTGTAGCCAGCAAACAGGAGCTCACTCTGCCTCATCTCATGTCTCTACCCTTTTATCACATTGCCCCTGTTCTCCCACTGACTGGAGGTTCTCTCTCTCTTTATGTGTGTATTTGTGTGCATGTGAGTTGCTTCAAACATGCCTTGCAAAGACAATGATATAAATAAATACATTTAATAATGCTGCCATGTGAAGCTCAGCAAAGCAGTAGGATAAAAATCTTATCAGAAAAGGGGACTTTGATAAAACCTCCGTGGGTAGAAATTGTATTCTGATATAATTAAAAAGTCCTAATAGGGATCTGTTACAGCTCACCTGACCAGGAAACAGAGATGGAAATGTTAATTGAGACTGCAGATGCTGCAAAATTAGACCAGGTAGTAATAAAGAAGACTTTAATTACTCAATCATACATGGGCAAAATGCCTCCCTGGGAATAGGTTTGGAAGTGAGATTTTTCAGATAAGAAAAATGACTGTTTCCAAGAGAAGGGTGGAGGAGGCTGTGTGTTGGGGAACCAGTGTGGCTGCAATAGTGAGTGGGATTTGCCCATGAGGTGAGAGGAACACGTTAGAGTGGTCACCATGCAGTCTAACTGGATAGACTAGTGAGAGAATTAAAATCTACAGCATATCTAGTTAGTAATGGAATGTGTCCTAGAAGAAAAATGAAATTTATAATTTTAAAGGTCAATGATTGGGGCTGCAGAGAAGGTTCAGCATTCGAGAGTTCATGCTAATGCTTGAGATTAGTGGAGCTCTGATCTCCGCACCCACGTTGGGGCATGTTGGGAACCACCTGTAGCTCCAGCTGTAGGGGAATCTGATAGCCTCTTCTGCCCTCCAGGGACATTTAGCTCAGATACACAGTCCCCTCCACATACGTATACATACTTTGAAATAAAAACAAAATCTTTAAAAATCAGTAATCATCAAGAAAGTAACCATGATAATATTATCTAAAGAATATATTAGCAATACAGAGAAAAATCTCAGAGGGATATAATAATCCTTGGTGGCTAATTGACCCACTCTGAGCAAGGGAAGGGAGATGTTTCATGAAACAGACAAAGAATCAGGGGAAGGAAACATGTAAATCCACCTGGGGTGAAGAGTAAACTCTCTGTTAGGTCACTACATGTTGGAAAGAACAATGTTTCACCAACTGGTAGTTTCTGTGGAGTGGAAATGTCTTTCTTATAGTCATGACTGCTGAGGATGCTGAGATCAAAGCTGAGTGGTTCCAAGATGCTTGTACCCTCTAGGAGAGGAGAGAGTGCTCACTGCCCCAACCTTTACAGGGGTGTTACTCTGTTCATGGGAATGGAACCCTCTTACCTTAAACTCACCTGTGACAGCATCAAGGGTGGATGCCACACCTACCCATTCAATTGAACACATGGTCAATGATCTGAGAGAGGGAGAAATGGTAGAGTGTCTAATTATCTTGATTATTATAGAGAAATATGCTCAAGAAAATTCTGCAGTTCTTAATGAGTACATATAAGAAAACAAAGGGTAGAGAAGAAATATTTGTAAGCATACAGAAGCCTGGTTATTCTAATAAGTCGGGAGTTAAAAATCCAAGAAATGATCAAACAATGATTGGTTCAGCTTGAGACCCATACCATGAAATGGAACCCACCCCCGACATTGCTTGGAGGCTAGGACACAGAAGCTGGGTAGCCAAGAGACCTAGGAGAGAACTAAATATGACTGGCAAGAAAAGGGCAGTGAAATGATTCCTAATTATATTCAGCTACACTCACTGATCGGCACCTAGCCCAATTGTCATCAGAGAGGCTTCACCCAGCAACTGATAGAAACAGGTGCAGAGACCCACAGCCAAATATCAGGCAAACCTTGGGGCATCCTGTAGAAGAGGGGGAGGAAGGATTATGGGAGCTAGAGGGGCCAAGGACACCACAAGAAAACCTACAGAATCAACTAACTTTGGTTCATAGGGACTCACAGAGACTTGACCACAAACCAAAGAGCTCACATAGGACTGAACAAGGCCCTCACATATTTGTTACAGTTGTGTAGCTTGGTCTTCTTGTGAAGACTCCTAATAGTGGGAGCAGTGGCTGTCTCCGACTCTGTTACCTGATTTGGGGACCCTTTTCTTTTGCTGGATTGCTTTGTGCAGCCTAAATAGGGAAGGAGGTGTCTAGGCTTACTGCAATTTGATATGCTATAGCAGGCTTATATACATGGGAGGCCTGGCCTTTTCTGAAGAGAACAGAGGAGGAGGGAATGGATGGGTGGGGAGCTGGAAGGTTGGCTGGGGGGACTAGGAGGAGAGAAAGGAGAGAGGGTGGTGTAAGAAGTCCTTCTGTCTTTGTGTTGCTTTCATTGGTTAATAAAGAAACTGCCTTGGCCTAGTTGATAGGGCAGAACTTAGGTAGNCCAAGCAGTGATTTAATTAATACAATTTCTATGTGGTTATTTCAGGGCTAAGCTAGCTGTGCAGGCAGGAAGAACAAGCGGGTCCTCCTTCCTACAGGAGGGGAAACTGTGATCAGGCTGGGAAAAATGATTAACTAATTTAAAACTCCAAGAAATATTTCTAAATAACTCCATTTCTCTACTCTTTACCTTGCTATGCACCTGCCCACTAAGGCAGCTCTGCCAGAATGCCATGAGCTTTTTATAGGCCACCTGTCAGAGTGGCCATGCCCCACAGTCTCAGTGCTGCTACCACTACCGAGTCAACCCGCTCTGGGACACAACTTGTTGCAACAAAGGCAGTGCGGCTTGCAAAAATGTGGTGAGTTCCTATTTGCATATCAGGCTCACCTCCAGCATGGCCCTGCATCCTGGCACTGTTGTGTAGCTGTCACTCACTTTATTTATGGACTGAAAAGCTGAGGGCAGCAAACCCTGGTGTGGGCTGCCTGGCTCACCTTGGTGATGTCTGTGCCATGTTAGTCCTTGCTCGGCACATTCTTTGGAAATAGGATGAAGTTGTATTCCTTGAGTTTGGAAAAGCAAGAGTTCAGCTCACGCAGTAGACAGACCAAGAAGGTCCTTATCCAAGTGTCACCAACAGAATGGAAATAAATGTGTAGAGAGCTGGCACAGTGGGAAAAGAAGGATATATGGGATTGACCTCTGTGGAGTCATGTCCTGGTACTCTGTTTCCCAAAGGGAGATGTTCTTGCCAATCAAGTCAGAACAGAGGCTAGTCCTCTAGCCTTCAAAATCTTATTTCTATCAGAAGTCCATCCCAACCTTGAGGTCCAGACTGCTCTGCTAGGACTAAATCCTACTATCCAACCTCATGGTCCGTACCCTGACTCTGACCTTCCCCTTTGCTCCCTTGCTCAACACTAGAGAATCCTGTCCCAAACTCCTGGTACCACATACACACTGCAATCTGGAGCCCTAGATTGCTGCTCATTGATGCAGCCAACAAGATCCTTACCCCTGTCACTGTCCCTGGCTTTTGTAGATGCAACCCACTGGAAGACTTCATGCCATCAGACCATAGGAAAGGCAGATTTGCAGCCTCTGCCAATCTGAATAAAGAGCTAAGATAAATCCACAATCAGTGTTCTCTCTGATTGCATCACTTTAGGAAAGTTTTATAGTGGTGTCATTTGCAGGTTGTCTCTGTGATGCAGACTCCTGGAACAAATTGCAGGGCCTTAGTTTGTGAAGCACTCAGTGCTCAGCACTCAGCATCATGCTGAGCATGGATGACTCCTGCTGGGTCCCCCCTTTTTTATCTGGATCTTCTTTTTTCCCACCTGCTAGATAGCTTGGTTCTAAATGATTTTGTTCTGCCTTCTGTACCAACAGACAAGACTGTCTAAAGTGTTTTGAGAGATACTAAGGAAGTAAGTGAGCATCTTGTACTGCCAAATTATGAAGAGGAACTTGACATTAAGTATTATTAGACCCAGAAATAATAGCAGAGTTATACGCTGATTTCAACATCTTCAAAGAGAGCTGAAGGTAAAGGCTTTTCTCTAGAGCCTCCAAAAGGAAATCAATCTGTTAAACAGTAATAAATAACAGCCATAGAGCTCAGACACGCCTATATGTAATACCTAAGGGACCTATTTTAAGAATGTTGTGAAGTGACCTGTAAAGTAATTAGAGCAAATTGTAGCCCCAAAGTAGGGTGTAAAGTCTGTAAGAAATGCGGATTCAGGAGCCAGGCAGCCTGGATTCACATCTCAGTCTGATTATTACTAGTGGTATAATCTTGCACTAGACATTAACACACCTGACCTTGGCGCTTTAAAATCTTTATTACAGGGAGAACATGCTCATCTTCTTAGACTCAGGTGAGCAATAATGAAAGGCACAGAGAACAAACAGATAAATGTCTGAACTTGTTACCTCACAACCAGGTCTCCACCTCTGCTTTTCCACCTGATGAAATTAGTCCTCCTGTGAAATCCCACGTATTAGCTCAGTTTGGCAACTACGGACTATTCCTCTTCCCACAGGACGACCCTTCAAATATTAGAGACACACAATGGAATCTTCTTTCTTAAAATAATTCCCACACTGAGCAGACTTCAAATTTGTCATATATGGCAAACTCAGTATGTGGGCTAACTTAGCAGCCAATTACACTCTTTCTTATTTCCTGGCTCGCTGCTCCCTACTCCACCACCAGAAGACCAAATAATATCCATTCTTCCAGGATCCTTTGCGTCTAGGAGTAGGAAAGTGGCCACATCCTGGTCAGTGAAGCTTAAAGGACATTTACTTAGAGACTTCTGATATCTTCATAAAGGAGACCCACTTTCCTGCTCACCTCCCTCCTTCTTTTGGCTTTTAATGTTGGCGTGATGTCCACAGGCTGTGCTGGTAGCGCTCTATGTGAGACCCCAGACGTGAGAATGCTACAGATGGAGGAGCAGGAGGGTGTGGAACACCTGAACACTGATAGATGGAAGGAGACACTGTGTGATAACAGCATGTGGTTTTGAGTCTCTTATAGGTTAAAAAAAATACTTTTTTGGTAAGACCTAATGTAAGTCTAAAGACTTTAGCTTCTGTTAATTCTATTATATTCTTATTATTTGGAATGAAGGTTCTAGTCAGGGGTGGTTTTTTGGTGCTGGACTGAACCTGGAACTTCATGAAGAGTAAGCAGGCTCTCCCACTAAGTTGTACCCCCACTACCAATGTACTGTCACTTGTTTGTTATGGTCTTTGTTCTCCTAGTTACACTTCCTTCCATGTAACTCACTCTGGTGCCACCACTTTCAAAGTATATTTCCCATTTTCCATTTATGTTGGCGTCCTAATACTCAAGGAATAGTTATAAAATAGTATATGTGTGTCTTTTTAAAGTTCTAGAACATAAGAAAAATGTATCCATAGCTAGAAATGTTAAGAAGGTTGCTGATGTAGGAGGGTCATCTGTCTATGTGTTACTTTCATTGATTAATAAAGAAACTGCCTTGGCCTTTTGATAGGCCAGCCCTTAGGTGGGTGGAGTAGACAGAACAGGATTCTGGGAGAAAGAAAGCTCTCCAGGGCAGACGCCATGACTCTCCGCCCCGAGGCAGACGCATGAGGCTCGNATGAATACAATTGGTGTGTTGTTATTTTGGGGTATAAGCTAGCCGTGTGGGAGCTGGGCGGGACAAAAAGCAGGGCCCGCTCCCCTTATTACTACAGGTTGCCTTTATGAAACCATCATGAATCGCCATGTAAAGCTATACCAATAGCAGATAAATGATCTAAGATTTAAAATTAAAAAGTAACAAAAGAAAAGAATACATAGAAAGATATACTTAATTTTTGAAATGGAGACAACCTTTATGCATATATGAAGAAATTCCATAGATCTACAGAGTGAACAGATCTGGCCATATGAAACCAAATGTGTCTATGTACAAAAGGAGAAAACAGTAGGTAAAATACATGTAACATACCAAGGATTAATAATGATATACCTTTAAGAATTTCCACAACTAATTAAGGAAATAGGTAATTCATTCAATATAAGCCAATATCCAACCTATATATACAAAATTTAATATACAGTAAAAGCATAGGCTATTATAGGCTTAAACAGGCACTAAATGTAGAAGATGCACAGATGGCAAATAGCACAGAAACAAAAGGTTATATAAGGTTCTGCATTGATAGTGAAATAAGAGTCAGACAGAATTAGACAAGACTACATTCTTATAAACGTGGGTCATAACAAGCATCAGCAGGGTTATGGAGCTGCTAGTGTCCCATGCACTAGTGGTGGATGTGTGAAGCACCACCACAATCACTTTTGAGATGACTTTGACAACTTGCAACAAGCTGAAGATGCGACTACAATGTGACCTACCATTTTATCCAACAGAGATGAAAATAGAAATCCACACACACTTTTCATAAAAATTCTATCAGCTATATTTGTGATATTCCAAATGGCAGCCATGTAAGTGTCTTTGAGTGGCTACGTGGACAAACCATGACACTATCCCTGTAATGGAATACTACTCAGTATAAAATGGGGATCAATTATAGCATGTGTGATAATATGGAAGATCTTAAATAGTACAAGTGAAAAAGTTGGCCCCTCAAGAAAATACAAGTAGATATTTCTACTTGTTTTAAATTCCTAAAAATGCAAAGGCATCCATCCACACGTAGCAGTTAATGTAGGGATGGGCCAAAGATTGGAATGGGGGCAAAGCAAAAAAACTTGGGACATATGATCTTCTCTGTGGTGATGGTTCTGCCTGTCAAACTCAACAAACTGTGAATTTTAAATGTATGCTATTTGTTACAGACCTCTAGAAAGCAAAATAAATAAATAAATAACAATGGGAAGTTGTAGCATCCAACTGTAATAAAAGATCCTGGACTGGATCCTGGAATAGAAGTAAAATTAACATGAAGATAATTGTTAATTGATAAAGTATGGGTTAGCATACAATGCTATGATTTGGATAATACCCTCAATGTTAAACTTTCCTAGTTTGGTACTAGTACCAATAGTGATGAAAGAGAATATATGTGACCACAGGAAATGTACACTGAAGAGTTCAGTGGAAGAAAGAGTGTGATGATGAGTGTGGTCTTAGTAAAAATAACCCTCATATGTCATTAGAAGGTGTAGATTTGTTGCAGTAGGTGTGACTTTGTTGGAGGAAGTACATCACTAGGGGATGGGTGTTGAGGTCTTAGAAGCTTAAAGCAGGCCTCTAAGCTCACTGACACTTTCTGCTGCCTGCGGATCCAGACAAAACTCTCAGCTACCTCCCCAACACCATGTCTGCCTACACACTGCCATGCTTCCCACCATGACGATAATGGACTAAACCTCTGAACTGTAGGCCAGCTCCAAAGAAATGTTTTACTTTGTAAGAGTTGCTGTGGTCATGGTGTCTCTACACACAAATAAAACTCTAACTAAGACAATGGTAAAGAAAATTGTTGCTAAAAAAAAGGAAAAAAATTCTTGTCATAATATGTGTGGATAATACATATGGGGAATAAAAAGAAGGTGGCAGATTGTTCTGCCTTGATAGATCTCAGGAGGCCACTCTGTCCTATTATTATGTTTCTATCTGTTTGGAATCAGTTCAAGATAACGGTGATAGAAGTGGCATATTGTCACAAAAACCTATGTGGCAAAAAATATTATGATGTTTAGTTTGGGAGCAAAAGGCCAATAAGACCCCAGAGATTACCTTTAGGGAAAATCCCAAATAAATTACTATGCCCAAACAACTTTAGAGAGAGTAAAGTTCCTGACCTGAACTTCCCTAAGATCATTTAAGGGGGAGAGGGAAGCCATCTAACATCTATACCAAGGATGAGCCAGATGTGTGACAAAGAAGAGAGCACGGCACATCAGTGAGTTTGGTAGGTGCAGGGGCTAAACACTTGTCCTGACAGTGGCTGTTTTCAAGAAAGACTCCCAGACTGAGGTGGGATTTGATGGCATGAAATTTTCATGTTGTACTCTACTGACTTTGAGTTATTTTTTGTTATACTAATGGTAAATTAGGGAAATATAATTGCCATCTTTGTATCATATATGCATATCACACTAGCAGTTCTAAAGCAGTGATGGGACTTGCTTATAACCCTTATCAGACATTAAGGGTCAATGAGCTTTATTCTCTCTGATACTTTTTGATCAGATCCTGTTCCTATATCTAACTCATCCTTCTTTGGGGCCTTTTTATAAATATTACTGTGAATGTTTTCTGGGATCTGAGTTCATGAGTGGTTACAGGGACAGCCTTAGAGTGCCTTTCATCACATGTGTCTTACCAAATTTGTTGCATGGAATGCTAGAAAAAGTTTACACCACTGGGGGCCCATCCCAGACCTAAAGATTGTACCCCTAACTGACAGAAGTTAGTGCCACTGTCAAGTTTAAATAAAAATATATCTTTCCTTCATAGGAAGGGGGAAAAAGCAACTGTACACTACTTGTGGACAAAGATTGCCTTTTTATGCTTTTCTCTTTTTAAACTTCTAACAAGGACAGACACAACAGTGTTTCTTTTATTCATCATTTCTTTATGTTTCTTCATTTAAAAAGAGAGACTATACATCATAACCATGCTAATTAATTACATATATGAAGTATTCAGTGTGTCCCCATTTCTTCCGTAGACGCCTTGGAAGGAGTTGGTAGGTATTGGGTATTGGAAAGCATTATCAGCCACGAAACTGTCTTTCTCTTCCTGAGAGAAGACAGGAAAACTGGCTACTAACTTTAGTTCCAAAACTGCTTGATTCTCAATTCCCTTAATTCATGAACTTGGTGATCCTATTCCTCATAAAAGGACTCTATTGTCTGTTTCAACTGCTCTGTGTTGAAGAACACATAATAGTGTAAGTGTGCACCTTAATTAATTGGGTATCATAACCCAAGAGACAGGAATCTCTGGATATTACTTGAATATTCAGAGTATCTACAATATTCAATTTCCACCAATGAGAGAAATGGAAGATAGAAGAAAAACAAAGGGTGTTTAAATGATTTATTTTCTTTCTGAATTCCCAAGTCAGTCTGGTCAGGAGACGGTAACATTTAGAATCAAGTGCTCTTTCAGGCATGCAGGACCCTCCTTGTCTCTCCAACTCTCTACCTCTTTCTCTCACCCTCGTCCCTCTCCCTCCCCTCTTCCTCCCTGCCTTCCCCACCTCAGAAAGTAATCTCATCCTTTCGTCACATATTATTGAAATCCCAGTTCTTTAAAAAAAACTCTCATTTTTGCCCAGACTGAGAGCATGTCATTTGGAAGTGATGTGCAAGGCAAGAGATAACCAGGTAGAACTCAGCGATTCGCCACAGAAAATGGTTCCATGTTTGGCTGTAATGCTATCAGAGCCTGTCCCTCAATAGCTCTTTACTGCTCCAGCTCTGAATCTGCTGATTCAAGACTTTGCCTGCATGGGGAGGTGTGAGGGTGGCAGAGAAAGGGGAGCCTGGCAGTGCAGCAAGAGTCAGGAGGAAATATTAATAGTCCTTCCAGAACACATAAGAAGCAACGGGGATTTTTTTCTAAAGAAACAGTGCCCCCCACCCCCTCCTTCTCTTTCCCGTCTTTACTTCTCATTCTGTCTTCATCTCATGCTGTGGTTGTGTTGATTGGGAAGGAAGAATCTTCTCAGCTAGCCGCTAAGAACCAAGCAGATGCACTTCAGTTGAAAATGGTTCAGGGTTAGCCAAATTCCGGTGGCAGATGTGATAAAGGTAAGTAGGGTGTTTGGGTGTTACAGTAATGGGAATTCAAATACCGAAGGACTTCAAATCACCCAAAAGCACACATACATTTCCATTTGTATAGGTTCCAGAGAGAATCAACACATACTCCAAATAGGCTGACAGAATAGAAACATCTAGGAATGTGTTAGATCTAATTCCATTTCTTTAATAACCCTTCCTTCAGTTCCAATGTTTTCATACAAATTCAGAGTAGGGTAGCCAACTTCTATTGTCTTTGAACTAAAAGGCTATAAAATAGTTATATTTCCACTTAACAGTGATTATCTCATTTTAATGATAGCATCTAAACCGTCCTTTTATTGGAATTTAAACATTTTAAATTCATAGAATAAATAAGCTGTCATTTTTCAAATATTCTTGTTCTAATATTTCTAACTTCTCCTTGTGCTTAAATCATGAACTTTTAGAGTCGTGGACACATTTAAGTCCTCATTTGTCAATAATGTTCTTGAGAGTATAAAGCAGGCTCCACCAGACTGTGGTAATCAATTCACAAATTATATTTATGCTCCCACATATTTTAAAGTGTCTAATTTACATCAGACTCCTCAGATACATTTCAGAGATGATGTCTCCAATCAAAAGGAGGTATTAATTAAGGGAATGGATAAGGGGCTTTATGAATCAAAGGTCACATGAACATATAAGTCATTCATGTTTAAAATTTTATTCATGTCTATGGACATTAGCTGGTTTAAATATTTAACTGTGCAAATAATTGATCTACTCTGTTAAAGAATGAGAAGAAGGGGGAGAGTCTAGACTGTTCTTCCTCAGCTGATTAATCAGTCCAATCTTCCTGAGCAGTGTTCCTGCTTCTGCTTCTCATCTTTTCTCCTTACCCATCCTGACTTACGGTAGCTTCCCTGGATCTTTAGTTTTCTTATAACCTCAAACCTAATGCAATGGAGTTCTATTAGTGAGCTACACTGAAACATGTATATGCATGCTATGTCTAATGATGAATGCTTTATATATATATATTACATGTGCATATAGTAATGTATATATACATACCAGAATTGTGTGAATGATACACTATAGGTGGCTTTGTTCATCATCTTTACACTTAATACCTGAAGATCCTATATATTTTGATGTGTGGTCATCATCTGTTACTAACAAAAAATGATGATTATTAAGAACAAGAAGCTTGTTCCTAATAATTTATACATGAATTGAAAGGACTTGTTTTTTTTTTTTGGATAGCTACTGCAAGTAATTTTTATACAATTTGGAAAAAATATAATTACCTTTAAGCTAAGAAAATAAAAGATAATTTTTAAACTAAGAGTCTGGATTATTAGTATACTGACTTAATGATCTGTCCATGTAAATTTACCGGACTTTTTTAATAAATATTGAATCTCCATAGGTTCAGTGCCAAATTATTTTTTACATCAATAATTTTAAAGATATAAAAGGCCTAGAATATCTTACAATCTCTGTTTTTCCAAAATAGAGAAAAATAAACATTAAAACTTGTAAAGGAAACAAAATTGCTATTGACATAATTATATTATTTTGTCTTTTAAATAAACTAAAAAGAAAAATCAGTTGACTAAAAATAATTCCACTGAAGTAAACACGGACCAAAGACAGAGAGAGCCAACCTATATATCAGGTGGTGTTTGTGGACATATTGAAGGACAAAAACTGGAAATCTTCAACTAAGCCTAGTCGCTGAAGACAGAACTGGGAAACAACAATGAAATTTAGGAGCATGCTTGCAAACCAAGCAAACAAGTTTCAGCACAGCGGACAGCTCCCCTGCCAAAGCAACAGCTTGAACTGCTTAAGGCTGTTCTCACTAATTAGCACCTTAGAAAGGTAACCAGGACCATACTCTCAAATCTTCTATGAGATCTTTAATGGTGCCCATATATGAAACACTTCCACCACCATTATCAATGTCATTATCGCCATTATCATAGTTAACATGTATTCCAGATACTTACATTATCTCATTTAACTTTTATAAAATCAGTAGTATTATCTTGCAAATAAGGGGGAGAGGTTTAGAGGCGTTTTGTGATTTTAATATGGCCATACAGCTGAGACATTCTAGAGATTGAGAGTCAAACTCATTAAGTGTAAGAGAGATAGGTCTGATGATCTGAGTTGTACCTTGATCCTAGCATTTCCGTCTACCACAGCCGCTTCCATCACTCTGAAATCAAGCTTAAGTTTAAACAGATATTTAGGAATTAAGCCTGGATAAATTTAACAGATCATGGTCCTTTAACCTCCCTAATATTTATAGCATATGGCATTTAGTATGTTTAATCTTTCTACAATGAACAGTAAACATTTCTAACAGATCTCTGAAGCCTCTAAAAGGACGATGCAGCTCCACAATGACTATTCTACCTGGAGTGTAATAATGCCACTTAGCCAATAAACATCACCTAAAGATTGATTTTGTACTACAAACTGCTCAGGACAATTCCAAGGTGGCTAGCTGAGATGGTTCACCCTCATGCAACACTCCAGCCAGTACTTCAGATAAACTGCACTATCCCATTACTCAGAGACTGGCAACAAATGAAACAGCAGGTTCTCCTGAGACTTAACCATTGTTTCAGTTTTTACAGGGTCCCCTAGAGATGATGTCACCCCCAGACAACAAGAGTAATTTAAGAATATGACACCCACTTTTCCAATAGGAGGGGTGGGTGGTTTGGGGTCTTTCTCAGAGTTATAGATAACTGTCATCATGTTAGGGGGTTGTTTACAAGTTATTATAAGGTGCTGAACAAAAGACATTAGATTCAGGGATCTTGTTCAGAAAAGGAAAGGGGGGATAGATAGGATAAAAGGCTGTTGCGGGAGCTCCTTCCGCTCCTTCAGCCAATAGCCGCTGAGATACCA
>LOEQ01006509.1:67108-79180 GCA_001685075.1 Bramus lutescens | reverse complement strand
TTCTGTGGGTGTTTTGAATTGGTTTCATATTGTTTGGTTTTATACTCTCTGCATCTTCTAAGGCTCTCTCATAGCCTCTAGTGTACAAATGAGTCCATCTATGTTGTCTAGTTAAATTATTAGAACATGGTACAAGACATGTTTCCAAGAAAACATAGTTAATAGAGTTAGTATAACAGTAAGCAGACTTCAATTACTGCCCTCAAAATGTGGGGAAAATATAGTATGCATATGTATACACTTTTGCATGTGAAACAATCAAGTACTGGAAATGGATATTCTAAATAAGACTGTTTAAATAATAAATTGAATATATAGCCCACGACGTAAATATCCTTAGCAGAAGAACAGTGAGTGAGCAGAAAATCCAAGTGAAAGAATCTTTTCAGAATGAGCAGAAATGAAGAAACTCAATAAAGTATAAAAACAACAGAGGAGACAGAGTTGAAAGGATCCTCACCCGAGTCAAGGCAGCACAAAGAGCCAACTTACAAAGAGCAAACACCAATACTCATCATATTTTTCTACAAAACAGAAAAAGGAGGAACTCTTTCAAATTATTTTTATTGAAGCAAGATTTCCCCTGTACCATTACCAGACAAAGATCCAGCAAAAACAAAGGACATTATTGGCCAGCCTCTCTAATGATCATAATTGCAAATAGTCTCAATAAAATATTTGCAAATTGAATTCAAGAACACATCAAAAAAGATTATCCACTGTGATTAAGTTATCTTCATCACAGAGATGCAGAGATGATTCAACTTACATAAATCAATAAACGTTTTCTACTACATAAACACTCTAAAAGAAAGCACATGATAATCTTATTTAATACAAAGTCCAACATTCCTCAAGATAAAAATCCTAGAGACAGTCAGGCACTAATGGCACATAGCTTTAATCCCAGCACTCAGGAGGCAGAGGCAGGTGAATCTCTGTGAGTTCAAGGCCAGCCTGGTCTACAAGAGCTAGCTTCAGGACAGGCTCCAAAGCTACAGCGCAACCTTGTCTCAAAAAACAAATCCTAGAGATAAATCTCAGTGCAATAAAGGCAGTATACAAATTGTCCATGGCCGGATTAATGATAATTGAAAAAAAACTCAAATAATTTCCAATGAAATCAGTAACAAGACAAGGTTGTGCACTTCTCCCTTCCTGCTCAATATAGTGCTTGAAGTCTTAATACTATTAAGCCAACTGAGAGAGGTAAAGGGAATGCAGATAGGAAGGAGGTCAAATTATTCTTATTTGCAGATGATATGATTCTATACATGAAAAACCCTAAAGACTCCACCAGAAAACATATACAGATGATACAAACATTTAGTAAAGGAGTAGGATACAAAATGAACACACAAAAGCAGGAGCCCTCCTATATACAAATGCAAACATACCAAGAAGGAAATCAGGGAAACAATACACAGAGGCTGCAAAAAGTATCTTGGAATAAATCTAACCGAGAAAGTGAGAGACTTACATAATGAAAACTCTGAGACACTGAAAAATGAAATTGAAGAGGACATCGGAAGATATGAAGACCTCCCATGCTCACGGGATTAATATTTTGAAAATGGCCTTCCTGCCAGATGCAATAACTACCAAACTTCCTATTCAATTCTTCATAGAAGTTGTAACAATAATCTTAAATTTAGTTTAGAAACACACAAAAAAACAAGATAGAAAAAAAAATCCTGAACAGTAAAAGGATGGTGGGAGGTATCAACACTGATTGATGTCAAGTTCTACTCCAGAGCTACAGTCCTAAAAACAACATAGTTCGGACATAGGAACAGCCATGGTGGTCAATGGATTAGAACTGAGGGCCTGGAAATAAGTCATCATTCCTTCAGCCACCTGATGTGTGAAAAGAGGCCAACAGCACACATTAGAGAAAGACAGCATCTTCAACAAATAGTGCCGGTCTAACTGGACAGCTACCTGCAGAACAATGAAACTAGAACATTATGTTTTCACTCAGCACAAGCCTCAACTTCAAGGACCTCAACATAGGACCTGATACCCTGAATCTGATAGAAGAGAAAATAATTAAATATTTGAGCTTACTTGCACAGCAAAGGACTCTCTGAACAGGACCTGGTGTCACAGACCAACAACTGGCAAATGAAACCACATGAAGCTGACATGCTGTGCACAGCTAATGACACCATTGTTTGAGTAAAGAGGTGCTTACAGGCTGGAAAAAATTCTTTATCAGCTACACATCTGACAGAGGGTTAGTACCTAGAATGTACAAAATAATTTTTAAAAAACCACCAAGAAAGCAAACAACCAAATTAGAAAATGGGTCATGAATCTAAACAGAGTGTTCTCAAAAATGTCATACAAATGGCTGAGAAATATTGTCTTAAATGTCCAACCATCAGAGAACATGAAAATCAAAAATATTTTGAGATTTCATCTTATCTCAGTCATAATGGACAAATGAAAGAAACAAAAGAAACCATCGATGACAGATGCTACAGTGGATGTCAGGAAAGGACACTTACTGCTGGTGAGAGTGTGAACTGATACAATCACTGTGAAAATAGGCGTGGCAGGTTCTCCAAAAACTGGAAGCAGACCTACTACCCGGAGCAACTACACACTCTTTAACATATACAACAGACTCTGTATTTTACTACAGATATAATTGTTCATCCATGCTCATTGCTGCTCTATTCAAAGTAGTCAAGAAATGGAAACACTCGAGATGCTCATCTCTGATGAGTGGACAATGAAAATGTGGCACACCTATGCAATAGAATATTACCTAGCTGTTAAGAAAATTAAAATATGAAATTCACAGTTATACCGAAATAATTGTTCTGAATGAGGCCACACAGATTCAGCAAAAATTTTCTCTCATTTGTAGGTGTAAGCTTTGAATTTTCAGATATGAATGCTTCATTTGAGATATCCACAGAGCTCAGCAGTTTAGTAAGGAGCCATGGAGGGGACCCTTTCAATAGGGGAGACAGAATGTAGTTATATAAAGGTAGAAAGTGGTGATCAAGGTGATATAAAGGAAAATTGATGAATGTCGAATATCCATGTCTTAAGTTCAGATAGAATTTTTGAACTGCAACATCCAAAAGAAGCCATCACTGGGAAGAATCTGCCTGAGGAAGATCTTCTGACACATGACACAGATACGCAATGAACACCCTTTGCTTCAGAACTACGGGTAAATCTTACTGTTAAAAATGCCTTGTAAAGAAAATGGTTACAGAGACTTACACCAAGGTTCAAGAAAGCCGCTGAAGCCAGTGTTTGGCAGGGTCACACTCCCTACAAGAGGTCATTGACTGAAGTTGTGAGTAGGAAGCCTAAGTTGCCATGGAAACCCTAGGAAGTTTGGAGATGCCAGGATTGTGGGATTCCAACAAGAAACAATGAAGACCTGAAGGAGAGTCAGGCTGAGAGAGAGGCCCAGTTTGCTTCAAGTAGCAGAATTGAGGCACCAAACTGCCCAAGTTATTTGGTACCCAAATGATTCCATTACAGACTCTGGGAATAGGGTACAGGACTTGTTGCTATGTTACTAGGTTTCAGTCTTGCTTTTGATATTTCCTTGTTATGTCCCCATGCCTCCCTTTTGTAATGAGTATATTTATTCAGTGCCATTAATATAAATATGTAGCTTGTTTATTGCTTTTACATAGGTTCATAGTTAAGGGAATGCCTTGACTCTCAGAAGGGACTTTGAACTGTGGACTTTTAAATAGTAGGGACTGCTAAGACTTTCAGGACTCTAACGTGTGGACTGAGCACATTTTATACTCTAAGTCAGCTTTGAGGTTTAGAGGATTGGGGGAGGAATGGCTTAAAAGTGTTATTTGGGATGTCAAGTTGACAAGGGGTGGAACTGTGATTCTTAATCTTCATTTTCAACTTGACCAGGCAGGAACCGCCTAGAACACACCCCTCCAGTCATATCTGTTCATTAAAGAAAGACACACCTGAGTGCTGGCAACAGCTTCTCATCAGCTTTAGTCCCAGACGAAATAAGAAGGGGAGGAGGAAGCTGATACCACCTCCCTGCTTCCTGCTTGTGGTTGCTATGTGGCCGCTTACCTCATGGCCTTGTTGCAACAGATAAAGCCACTCTCACCACTATACCTTTCTTTCCATGTACTGAAAGTTATGAATCCAAATAAGCCCCTCATCCCTTAAGTTACTTCAGGTATTTTTATCAAAGGAATGCTCTAAATAACTAGTATAGTCATCATATAAATAGTGGGCTTCATTGTGACATTTTCAAATGTATTCTATTACTCTCTCTTGTTCCCCCTCCCTTCTCCTCTGAGACCTCTTTCTCCCACCACATGGTCCACTTTGTACTTTCATGTACACATATAGGTAACACCTCATGAATTTGCACACCATCCGTGCACAGGACCCAAGCTAATCAATGCATCATCCCAACTTTTTATATATGTGGTGCCGAGATAATAACACCACAGGCCTTTTCAACAACAATTGGATGGGTATGAATTCTATACCTATTCAAACTATCAACCAAAAGTACATGCATATTGACTTAAATACCTGTAAAATACCAAAGTTCATAAACTCTTTCTCAGATAGATCTTGCAAAATGAAGAAAAGATGAAGGGTTTGGGAAACATGGGATCTGATATAGAAACATGAAAATCTATAACTGCAGTAGAAATTGTTAGGATGTACACAGAACTAGAGAAAAACTAGTCATGGGGAGCTGGAAATCAGGTCTAATGTGGCTATCTCAGAGCAAATAGATGAACAAAAGGTTTCTGTTATATGGAAAGTTGGATTGAAAGGTTATTTATTAAGCAGTTGGGATATATGAGAAAAAAGCCACACAATAAAAGTATATTAAATAAACAACACAAATAATTCCAGTAATGTTGAAGTCACTCAAGAAAGGAAGTGTTGTCTGCTGAAATACATCGTCATATTCTGAAACCACACCCGGTTCAGCAAGGAGAATTTTTACAGTATTGATATTAATACTAAATAAATATTTCACTGAAAGCTGTGGTACATCTGAAAAGGTTAAAAGGTGTGACTAATGAGGACACTTATAAATGCTAACATCTTCATTTGCTGCAATATAAACTCTGCATAAATGTGATGAAGCAGGTGTCTCCATAGATATGTGAGACAAACAGGAGCCAAAGAAGCTAAAAATTTCAAAGCTGTTGTTGCCTTTTCTTAGAATAGAGGAGGGGGATGGAAGGCAGGGAGATTACTGCTGCTTTTTGTCCTAAGTCTTTTTAAGTACTATTTGATAAATACATTTAGTGTCAAATAATTATATAATAAACAATGCCGGCAAATGACACAAAACTTAACTTTGAAGTCATGGATATATTTTGAACTTCTTAATATTGAAATTCAGGCTCATCTACAATTTTCAAAATACCTAGTAATTCATAAAATAAAATATAAAATCACCCTCCAGTGTCATGTGTTGCCAGCCTTTATTACTTTTATTCCCTTTATTACTAGGTGTGTTATTTATACCACAGAAACTTTATTGTGAATATATTTTATATTCTTTTTAGTTCAATGTTTTATAATCAAAGGTTTTATGTCTTTAAACATTTCTTGTAAATGTGTTTGATTACATGACATAACTATAATCATAATTCAGACATTTAGTTTTTTAAAAATGTTCAAGTTATGAGTAATTCTATTTTAAGTATCCATTGATCATTCCTGGTATTTTACTATCATTTCATAGGAAGAATTCCTAGAAGTAAAGTTGCTAAGCCAGATGGTGAAGACAGTTTTCGAACAATTGGTACTTGCTATGAAATCATAGGCAGATTCTCCCCGCTCACCTCCCACTGGCAATGCTTGAGATGACTCACTTTAATGCCACCCTGCTGCCATTGTCTCTCATTCAAAACATCCTTAAAAACTTAACATGGGTAAATGGGGAGATTTTATGCAAGATCTTGAAGGTTTGTTTTGTTTTCAAAATTGGTGACAGGAAGAAGGTGCACTCCCAAGAAAAGCTCTGTAAAACACAGAAAATGATGGCCTGTCCCCAGTGAACCTACAGTGGCCCTCGTAGTTATCTGAGTGCTGAACTTACACCCGACAGTCTTTCAAAGGAACCCAACAGCAAGAGGGCAACATAGAACTACATAAATCTACATAAAACTCCACAGAACACCACAGAACTGCATCATGCCTTTTCAGCCTTGAAGTCTCACGCTGTTTAGGTCAGAGCACACGAATCAAGACTCTCCACTATCTTTTGCCCATAACTGCTCACCCGGGATACTAAAAGACGTGCTAAGGAATCTGCCTAAGGTACAAAGAGACCACAGTCAAGAGAAGGTACATACAGGGTTTCCAGGATGGCTCAGGGAAGACTGGGGGATGGCACAGAAGGACTTGGTCTATGCCACTCACAAAGACAGAAGTTGGATTCACTAGAAGTTGCAGGCAAGAAAATACCAGTTCATATGTTTTAACTGGATTCTAATTATATTTTAAACTTTTAAGAACTATACAATTTGAAGTTATTATTACAAGAACTTGACAATGTGTGGCCTCTCTCCTGAGGAAATGAATAAAAATTAATTTCTGATAATTCTTTTGAGAGAGATCTACCTTTATATAGCCAGCTGTGTGTTTCTTGAAGGCAGGGGTGGCACTGGAGAGTAGCCCACATCATTAGCCCTTGTCATTCACTGCCCAGCCTCCAACCATGGGCATCAACCCGCATCTACTAGCTGATTCCCCAAAGTCTTTCCAGCAGTTATTTCATCCAAGTGGGCACTGCCCCTGGTGTTTGGACCCTAGGAGAGGTTTTCAATTTTCTTCTTTGTATTATAAATGACTTTATACACTTGGGAAAAGATTATAAGTGTCCTTATGCCCACTATTGAATGCTGTCAAATCTTATTTTGTCATTTGTGTCTTTAAACACAGTGAAAGCCTCCTGTAAACTTCTTGTTCTCCCTCCTTCCCCAAAACAAAACACCATCTGGGCCTTGCTCCTCATCAGCCCCCAACATCTCTGATGTGTAGACATAGACCTATCTAAATATTTCCTTGAGCTGTCATAGCAAACTACCACAAATTTGGTAGCTTAAAACAACAGATTTATTTTCTCACAGTCACAATTCTGGAGCCCAGAACTTAGCACTGAAGGTCTGGCTTCCTCCAAAGGCTCCAATATCAGGCCTTCTTCATCTCTCCTAGTTACAGGATGCCCCCTGTGTAAGTTGGTTTGTGACAGTGTTCTGCAACTTTGCCTCTGTCCTCAGGTGAGAGTCTCTTTGTATGTCTGTCTTCTCTTCTAAATACATCATTCCTGTTGGATTTGGGCCCATCTTAATGATTTCATTATTTCCCAGTGTGGTCATATTCTAAGTATTGGAAGTTAAGATCTAGGCAAACCTCTCTGAGTGATGCAGTCCAACCCAAAGCAAGATGTGTAAACCATACCTAGAAACAAATGGATGCTTTTAAACTCACACAAATGATATACTTTTATTCTGTTGTGACAAAATAATATGGAATAATTGATGGATGGGAGAAATTTATTCCTCACAATTCTGGAAACTAGAAAGCCAAAGATGAAGTTTCCAGGTGGTTCTGTGTCTAATGAAGACAGTCTTCAGAGATGACCCCTTCTGGATGTCCTCATGAGGTACAGTGGATGGAAGAGAGGGAAAACAGAACTCTAAACCTCTCATAGAGGCACCAGAACCTTCCATAAGGGTTCTGCCCTCCTGACTACATCTCCCAAGGGCCCTGCCTCCTGGTAGCTTCACCTTGAGGGTTTAGTCCAATGTCTGATATTTGAAGAGACACATGTACATCCATGCCACAGCGAACTGATAATTTTCTGTACCTGGCTTTTTCTTTTGGGCCACCAACCAGCTCCCAAACCATGACATGGAGACTTCTTATCAGCAATGAATGCTTGGCCTTATGCTTGTTTCTGGCTAGGTTCTCTCTCTCTCTCTCTCTCTCTCTCTCTCTCTCTCTCTTAAATTAACCTATTTTTCTTCATTTATGTTTTGGCTTGGGGCTTTTTACCTTTCTGTATGTCCTACTCTGTGTCTGTGTCTGCTGGATGGCAGCTGTCTGACAGGCCCCAGACATCTCTCTCTATTTCTCCCTCCTCTTCTCCTTCTTCTCTCCTTATAGACCCTAGATATTTCCTCTTACTTATTCTCTCTCCCCACCCCCTGCCAACCCCACCTATCCTTTCTCTGCCTAGCTATTGGCTGTTCGGATTTTTATTAGACCAATCAGGTGCCTTAGGCAGGGCAAGGTGAAACAAATGTAACACATCTTTACACAGTTAAAGTAATAACTTCAAACATAACTTCATACAATTTAAGTAATAACAAAGGCAGCATAAACAAATGTAACACATCTTTGTATAGTTAAATAATATTCTACAATAATTTTCTTCTTAGAAATCTACATTTGCCGTTCAGGCAACCCAAAGATTTCAAACGAGTTAAAAGTAGCACACCTTTGCCTCAGGACCTCTCTCTCACAATTAGCTTGCAACTAAGAATCAGCTACAGACATGCATGTGAAAAGGAGGAAGCTACAGGAGCAAGGGCTTCCTAGAGCTCAGCCTAAGTTTTCTCTAGGCAAGTGGGTAGCCTGAATGGAGAACAAAGGAAAGCAGGCTCTCCTGAAGGGATCACAGCAAGATTCCTGGAGAAAGGGTCTAAACTAAGCCCCAAAAGAGTATGAGGCTGCAAGGGCTTGAAGCAGATGGACAGACATCGTATAGTTCCAGTCAGAAAGCAGAGCAATGGCTGTGTGTGCGTGCTGCTTGCTCCTTTTCTTATACAGCCCGGGATGCCTTGTCCATTTTTAGGCTGGGTGCTCCCGCCTCAATTAATACACTTAAGATAATCCCTAACAGGTATGCTCAGAAGTCCATTGCCCTAGTGACTCTAGATCAGTGGTTCTCAACCTTCCTAATGCTGTGACCCTTTAATACAATTGCTCATGTTGTGGGTCCCCCAACCATAAAATTATTTTCTTTGTTACTTCATAACTATAATTTTATGACACAAATATGTTTGGAGATAGAGGTTTACCAAAGGGGCCACAATCCACAGGTTGAGAACCACTGCTCTAGACTGTCAAATTGTTAATTAACAGGATAGTTGTATTTATTGGCTAAGATAAGTTACTGGTTATTATAACCAAGCATAGTAAAATAGCTTAAAACACCAAACATTTTCTCTTATAATTTGGAGGCTGGAGATATAAAATTGAGGCATTTGCAAGGTTAATTCTTTTAGAATACTGAGGAAGAATCCGTTTCTCTGTCTCCTAGCTTCTAGTAACTACTGGCCAATCAAGGCAGTCCTTGGTTTGTGGCCACACAATCTTATCTCCACCTTTGTCTTCAAATCACCTTCTCTGTGCTTATCTCTCTTCTCCCCACCCCTCCCCTCTCCTCTCCATCCTCTCCTCTCCCCTCCCCATTCCCTTTCCTCTCCTTTTTGTTTTATTGACATTTTTCATTGGATCCAAGACTCACATAATCCAGGATGCTCTTATTCAAAGATCTTTAAATAAATTGCATCAAAAAGAGACTCTTTTATTCCAAATAGTGTTATATTTATAAGTTTTAGACAAAGCTTTTTTTGGAGGGAAGTCACCACTCACTCCACCACAGCATTGACCTTAGGGCATAAGAAGTTCTCAGGCTTTAAGAAAGAGGGGTTGTGGTTATAATTCTATCATAATGACAGACCTCAGCAAATGTTATGATAGAAAATATGGAAAGAAAGGGACAGATTGAGAAATATGTAGGATTTATGCTGAGAGGGTCCTGATTGCTTACATGTGAGAGCTGCATTAAGGATGGTTATGATGCTTCCTGCATTTCTGAACTGTATGAATTTGATGATTATAAAGTGAATACTAAAAGAAAGGAGTGCTTGGGAGAAGATTATTCTTCTGTTTTGACATGTTGATTGTGATGGTGTTTTCTACAGGCTAGTGGGAAGATCTGATAGCTAAGCAGGGGGTATTGATTTGTGAATCATCTTTGAATAAGTAAAGATAAAAGCTGATGAGTTTTCAAAAGCAATCTGTTCAGGAGCTGTGATACAAGGAACACCAGCCCATAGCAGATCTTGAAAAATATACTCAAAGTACCATACAAGACAGAGTCCAAGTTGGAGAAGCTAAAGTACCAACTCAGAGATCTGTGGATGGATTGACACAGTGGCATTATACGATGGTAGTGGGGGCAGGTTGCCTCCACACCAGATATGAGGATGCCAGTGGCACACTGCAAACACTCAGGGTACCTACAGAACTAAGTGTGCAACACTGCCAGTTACAGAAGTATTTGAACCAAGATTTAGGATGGGACCCAGGAGGCAGACAAGACACTTTCTGTGTGATAAAATGCTGCTTTTGGAAAAAGAAAGAAAGATGGCTTCTGGTGGACACACAACTCTGGGGCTCACAACCAAAAAGGATCTGGTGCAGTTCAAGTTCTGTCTGATATGTCCCCTTCCCATAGGCTATAGTTTGAATATGGCCCCCAAAATTGGTGTATTGAAAACAATCTCCAGTGCAAGAAATCTGTTAAGAGGCGATTAAATCATTATATAATGAGGTATCTGTTTTCATGCAATGCACACACACACACAAACAGACACATACACACACATCTTCCACATGATGACACAGTAGGCCCTCACTAGACTCAGTCTCTTTAACCTTGAACTTTATATTCTCCACAACTGTGAGAAATTAATCTTTGCCCTTTGTAAACTATTCTTCCCAGACTCCAGCATCCTGTAACAGCAACACAAAATGGACTTGGAGGCAGACTAAAGTCAACTAAGGAGAAGTATCTCCCTAAAGCAATGATAGAAATCACACTATATTTCAGCCAAAATAGTCTACTGAGCTTACATGCCATTCTAAATACAAAACTACTTGATAATTTTTTGTCAAAAAAAAGAAAAAATACTTTAAAATACACAGCTGCTCTGGGCAGGGCTCTCTAGAGAAGCAGAAGCGACGGAATGCTCATATATTATAAAGGGCAATCTATTAAACTGGCTTACCCAATAGGGGCTGGGTCTTCTAGCAATAGCGACCTACAGAAATCTGAATTCCCAGCTCATGAATCTGGGTGCCTTGGTAGTCTCAATCTGCCACTGCCACTCGGAAGCTTCCTGAAGACTTCACTGGCACTCAGTCTACACTAGAAAGCTGAAGACTGGGAATCTGGCTGACATCAGCAGGAAATGGAGGCAGAGACAGAAGCTCTCCCTCAGCAGAAAACGAGGCAGGTGTGTGTGTCCCAGGTTGGTGTCAAGGTTGTGATCATCCGTCATCATCATCTTCAGCATCTGCCTATGAGCATACTCCACAACACAGAAACTACTAGCTCCAATAACTGACACATGAGATTGCATAAAATCATAAAGCTGCTACAAAGCCAAATCAGTGGAGTGAACAGACAGGTCGTAGCATGGCAGAAAATCGTTGCTGGCTGTGGTTCAGACAGGAGGTTCATCGCCAAAACAAGTAAAGAACTACAGGAATGAGGCAGTAGCTCCCGGAGTATAGTGGTTACTATGTAATAACGAAACTCTGCACCCATGTAGCAAGCCAGGCACGGTGACATGTACCTGCAACCACAGTGCAGGTGAGTGGGGTGACAGATGGATCCTGAGGGCTTGTTGGCCACTAAAGACAGAACTTTTTCAATAAAGACTGATAGAAGCCATCTGATATTGAAGTCTAGCCTCCACACATGCACACACGGCTCCACAATCCTGCACACACAGTCGTATAGCACACAGACACACAGGGAGAGAGACAGATGAAAAGCTTAAACAGTAAACACAACACTGCCAACCAACAAATGGGCCAGTGGACTGAACAAAGTTCTCAAATGAAGAAACACAAGCTGCTGACGAATATTTTAAAAGGTGTTCCGCATCCTAAGCCATGAGGGAGATGGAAATGAAATCTACTTATTCATCGCAGTCAAAAAGAGACCAGGAAGGGGCTGGAGAGATGGCTCAGTGGTTAAGAGCATTGCCTGCTTTTCCAAAG
>LOEQ01006509.1:51924-62843 GCA_001685075.1 Bramus lutescens | reverse complement strand
CACACAGACAGAATATTGTATACATAATAAATAAATATTAAAAAAGAAAGAAAACTAACCAGAAAAATGGTGCCTCCCAGCTCTCCCAGCATCACTCAGTACCTGTGGCTCCTCCCAGATCTCCCAGCATCACTCAGTGCCTGTGGCTCCCTCCAGCTCTCCCAGCATCACTCAGTACCTGTGGCTCCTCCCAGATCTCCCAGCATCACTCAGTGCCTGTGGCTCCTCTCAACACTTCTCATCCTGCTCTAAACCTCTCATCCCAAGAGCTGGACTTCCACTTTCTCTTCCCTTCCTCCAGTCACATCCCTATATCACTCAACCATTTTGGCTACTCCAGTCTGTTGGCCTCTTGGCTCAGGCTAACTCTCTTGGTTTTTGACTCCTCTCTTGCTCTACTTCCCCCATCTCCTCTCATGATTTGGTTTAGTCTCCTGGCCATGTTCAGCCTGGACTCTTACCTCTGCCTGCTTTCTCCCTTATATCGAAAACAAAAACAACTCCATAATTAAGAGTAGTTACTCTTTTTTGCTATTTTTATTTCATTTCTTTCATTCATCTGGCTCCCTCCTGTTTCTCAGCTCCCTCCTGGAAGTTCTGCAGCTTCTCTATGGCCTCAGAGTCTCTACAGTATTGGAACATTTCCTCAGATGGAGTTCCTGCTTATTCCTCCTTGTCGCCCATGGCTACATCTCTCTCTCTCTCTCTCTCTCTCTCTCTCTCTCTCTCTCTTTCTCTCTTTCTCGGAGCTTATTGGAACACTCCCTATGGTGGAGTTCATTTCATGGTACTTCCTCCTTTTCTCCTCAGATGCAATTCCTCTCTTGGACTCAGAGAATTTTTTTTTAATGCCTTACTGTCTTTATGCAAACAGCTTGGCCTTAGTACTGCCCAATGGCCAAAGATGGCACCCTTGAGTTCCAAATTCTCCCGGATTGAAACAAGTTCTACCACCACACAAGCAAATAGTTCTAGAATCTCTTATCTCTAAGGTTTTCCAACTTTCCACTCTTAAAAATCTTTTATCTCTATGATTTCTCTACATTCTGCTCTCAAGAAATCTTTAAAGACTACTATGTAAACAGTGTTTGTCTCAGAATCTATTAGTTCATTGGGTGTTAAAATATCTGTAAAGTCTGTAGCAAAAGTTATCTTAAATCTTGTAACAAAAGGTTGAATCTTAATTTGCTATGTGAAATTGAACTCTTATTTAGAAAAAATAGATCTATGTATTGTGTATGTAAATTGAATTTAACTCTTGTTTAAGAAAACAAATGTTTTAAAATAACAACTGTGTGGCTTGTCTCCATCTTGACTGATGACCTCCTCAGGATGGAAGCAACCACACGATTGGCAGCCATATTTACTAAGGTTAAGAGGTCCATGGCATGTAACTTCACCACCATCTTGGTTAAGATATATAAAGCAACAATTATAAAATGTCTTAGTCCTCCTGGGCACTCTGCTTATCATTGTATCTCCTTCTTAGACTAAGGAGACAACCGCAGGTCTCCAAAATATTTTGGATTAGGATGGATTTCCGTATGATGATAAATTCCTAAGGTCATAAAGATTAACAAAAGCTGACTTAGAGATTTGCATCTAAATCAGATTTACATGTCTTTGCTAACTGTTCAATACCAGGCTTCTAGAAAATCTTATGGGTTTGGGAGTTGGAGTAGGCAGAGAGGGAGAAAATTAAACAAATCACTATCAGTTCATGTTGTAAATATTTTAGCCATATTTACGACTCTGGACTTTCAACTCGCTTCTTACGTGACACTTCTTTACAGGACATGTGAGTGTCTACTTGGAGAATCTGTGTGTGTGTGTGTGTATGCATGTTAGCATGATGTGTGACAGCACATATATGTGAGTGTGTACGCATGGACACATTTATATGGAAGTCTGAGGTTTAATTGGGGCTCTTCAATTGCTCTCTGCTTTATTCATCAAGGGCAAAGTCTCTCAATTGAACCCAAAATCCATCTTATCAGCCATCTTGTTCTGGAGGTACCCTGTCTCTGAGTCCTACATGCAGAAATTTTAGGCAACCCAACTGTAGTCTTAGTGGTTGCTCAGGAAGGGCTTTACCCACTTAGCCATCTCCCTAGGCATAGTTGAAGACTCTTCAGGAGGGAGTTTAAGAACCTTTCCTGTTGCCCTTCTCTTTTGAAGGATTTAGAAAGCCCTCTAGTACAAACTTCTTCTCAAAGCATTTCAGGCTTTGCTTTGTTTCTTGGTATTTGGTATTTCACCCAATACTAACAAGATTTGCTTTTTCTGATTCTATGCTTAAGGGATAGAGTTCTTTACTCATGAAATTTAAAAACTGCACTCTGAACTTTGGAATTCCAATTATGAGGAAGACCTGAATTGTTATTAAACATAATATGCTTTCAAATCTTACTTCAATATCATTTTGTCTTCTACTTACTACTATATCAGCCCAAAATATATTTCTGCTCTGCTCCTCTTTTTTTTCTGAGATTCTAAGTGTTTTCATAACTTTAATGGTATTTTTTGGCCTACTCACTCTGAGGAATGTTCCTGATAGTTCAGCAGTGCAAAGGAATCCCACTTCATTGTTGCACCCTTAGAAGGTGGGAATGTGTATGTGTTTATTTTCTGCTCTCATTGTGATAACTGAGAGAATAGCTGGCCATAAAAGTTATAGAGAGCTAATTCTTCTTAGGTCTCTTTTCCATTTGTGTGAAGTGCCACCCAAAGACACAAAGTTGACGTTTTTCCCTTTCTAAAGGATCGGCATGACTGTAACACTCAGTACACTGTTGGAGGAGGCAACTAGTTAGTTCCCAGCTGCTCAACCCTGAAATAATCACACAGAAACCATATTAGTTAAATCACTGCTTGGCCCATTAGCTCTAGCTTCTTATTGGATAACTCTTACATGTTAATTTAACCCATCTCCATTAATCTGTGTATCGCCACATTACAGTGGCTTACCGGCAAATTTTCCGCATGTCTGACTCTGGCCGTGGCTCCATGGCGTCTCTCTGACACTGCCCTTCTTTCTCCCAGCACACAGCCTAGCTTTCCCCACCTAGTTCTGTTCTTCCCTGTCTTAGGCTCAAAGCAGTTCTTTATTCATTAACAAATAAAAGCAACACATAGACAGAAGGACCTGGTACTCCTCTGGATTCTGTGGAGAGTGATTAGCCTTGCTTATCATGCCATCTTTGCCAGCTGGTGGCTAGCGATGCACCCCATAGTCATCACCCAAAAAGTTTCCCTGTTTACCCATTTACAAAGTGCTTTATGAACACTGAGATTAAGAAATGACCAGGTTACATCCTGCAATGGGCCAGGTATGTGAAGAAACATAATACCAGTTCTTTCAGTAAATGAATAACCACTAAAAACAAAGCTAGGCAGTTAAGTTCAAGAGTTCCCCATATAATATCCCCCCTTTAGTATGTGTGCTTGTTTGGGGTTTATTCTTTTGTGCTGGTGTAAACCCAAGGCTTCACGATGCTAGACAAGCAAGGCCTCTTCCGCTGAACTATACCCATAGGCCCCAAAATCTGCATATGTCTTTTAATTTTTGACTATGGATCTATTTTTTATTTTTTAATATTTTAATTGAGATAGAATTATTTACTTTCCCTTTCCTCCTCCCTCAAACCCCTCCCAGTTACCATTCCTCTAATCCCTTCAACATGTCTGGCTGAACTCCTAAATTGACAACTCCTTTTTCTATTATTATTATTATACATAGCTACATAAATATATGTATGTGTACTCACAAATATATTTGTAACTACAACTTGCTGAGTCCATTTCTGTTATTTGTCTGTATATGATCTCAAGTCTGACCACTGTCTGTTGGATAATCAATCAATACGGTGGTTCATCTACGGGAGATGCTAATTCTCCAGGCAGTCACTTGTTGCCTAGTTCTTTGTTTAGGAGTGGGATCCCATGAAATCTTCTCCCTTCCATGTTAACTTGCCCATCCATTGATATTGCATTGCTGTGGTCTTGTTTATGCAGCCAGTTCTAGGAGAGACTATTTCACAGCAGACGTCCTGGTATCCTGACTCTTACAAACTTTCCACAGCTTCTTCTGTGATGTTACCTGAGCCAGAGATGCAGGAGTTGTGCTCATTTTGAAATGCCCTCTCAAGCTACCTTGCAAGTTTTGACTTATAGTTCTAGCCTCAATTTTACCCATTATACTCAAAGACAAGATCATAAAACAGCATTAGTATCTCTGGGGCTGAATAATACAGAATCTGGAGTCTCACTTGACCCTGCCAATTCAGAAGCTCTGAGGGCAGGGCCTACCAATTTGTGTCTTACCACACCCATACTGTGAAGCTGTGTACTTTTGGGTTTGGGAATCATTGGATTAGAACCCTAGTAAGTCTGAGGCTTCTCAATGCTGCATATGAAATATAATCTGAAAAATTTTGCTTTTCAGCCATGATTGTTTTAAATTACAGTAGCATTCCCCTCCCCTGTTTTTTTTTCAGTTTTTGTTATCTATGATCGTAAAATATTGAGTGGAAAATTCCAGAAAGAATTCATAAGCTTTAAATTGTATGCTCTCTTGTGCCTTCCCACTCTGACCTAAGTCTGCATCATCCCTTTGTCCAGTGTAGTCACGCCATACATGCCACCTGCCTGTTGGCATTGTCACAAGGTTCTCAAGTTTTCAAATAGACTGTGACAGTACTGCAGGACTTGCATCCAAGCCCTTTTCTCAAAAAAAAAAAAAGAACTGTGTGTATATGTATATAAGATATGTGTGTACACATATCTACATCAGGTCTTCCTGGATTGCTTTTTTGTGCCTGTGTATAGCATATGTGTGTGTGCACAGGGTCTACATTGGGTGTCTTTTGTTTGCTCATGTGTGTGTGTGTGTGTGTGTGCACGTGTCTATATCAGCTGTTTTCAGGATTGCTCTCCACTTTATTTTTGAGACCTCACCTCACTCCACTCTTTCCCTGGTTCTCACCAGAATAAAGACTAGAGACTGCAGCATCAAGATAAACATATGGAAGTAGGCAGTTTGCAGGAAAAGACTGGAAGCCTTTCTCACCTGGGCATCAGGCAATAAATAGCATGGATGAGAAAAGTTCAAACTCAGCAGAGATGTTACTATGCAAACACCCTATGTAGGGCTGTACCCATTGTGGCCGATTCTTATGTACAGTTCTCTCCCTTTGTTCATTAGCCATCTCTATTTCTATTTCTAACCCTATGTGCCTGGTGCCTAAGAGTCTGCAATAGGGCTCAGATCCCAAGTCCTGTCTAAGTATATTTATCTTTATCTCTTTTTTAGGCACTGACTAAAAGCCAGCATTCTTTCTAAGCCTCCCTTCCCTTCCTCCATACAACTGCTTGCTGACCTCCATTGCTAAACACCCATTTTCTCTGACCCAAACTTAAGAGGGCATGGCTTTTCCTTTTCTCCATCTTCCTTCTCCTGACAGCAGCTGAGATTTACAGCTTGCTACTCTGCTGTTGTTCTCTCAGAATGTAATAAAATTGTCCTCAGACCTCCTTTGAAGTTCATTTTTAAACTCTTCTGTTAATGAGACTGAGATCCCAAAAGGAGGCCTCAGTTCCCTTTTGCAACTGGTGAGCCGGTGAGCTCTGAAGATCTGCCTGCATTGTGCTAGAGTTATAGATTTGAGCAACCGTGCCAGGCTGTGGACCTGAACTCAAATCTTCCAGCTTGTACGACATCCACTTTACCAACTGAGCCATCTCCCTGGCTTCAGGAAGCGCTTTATGACTAATAATGATTCCCAAGCACAAAAGTGGTGAAACTGGCAGTTTGGGTGTACCAAAGAGAAACCAGAGAGCTTTCTTTATGTGAAAAAGTAAAATGACTTAGCAAAGAAAAGATGAACCACTTGCTGAGATCTCAAAGGCCTACAGTACAGTAAGCTATTTTAAAAGAGAATAAATGGACACAGAACTTTATTACAGTATGCTATGCAATTGCTTTATTTTATTATCACTTTTTAAATCTCTAGTGGCATGAAGTTTATAAACTAAACTTATTTACAAGTTTATACATATGGGAAAAAATACAGTGAAATCCTGCATAATCCATGGTTTCTGGTACATGCTGAATTTAGAATATAGTCTCAGGAATAAAGGGAACTAGCTGCCATGTTGACTGTCAGAATAAATCCTGGTGCAGTGGGAATTGGGTTATACTATCCAGAAATGAAGCAAAATAAAAGAAGAGAGGGATAAAAGAAGGAAGGGGAGAGAAAGAGAGAGAGTGGAGTTGTAACTATAGATTAGTGGAAGGGTGCTTGCTTAGTTAGCATGCAGTAGGCCCTGGGGTTCAATACCCAATACTACAAAAGGAATTTTAAAAATAAATAAAAACAAACTAACAAAAAACCCAGAGTTATCACAAAGAAAAAAGCCATCAAAATATCAGCAATTGTTAGAATAATTGTTTTTCTACTGGATTTTTATGTTTCTAAATATTAAAATGGATGAAAAAGATATAGCCAAAGGAAAAGAAAATGTTATAATTCTCAAGGTACCGTCATTCACTGACTACCCAAACCTCTCCCTCGCCAGATCTACAGTCAGCCAAGTTATCAGAAATCAGCGTTCGGATGGACTTCTTTCCTGCCCCTGAAGAGGCTTGACTTTTTGCCCTTCTGTCTCCCTGACATGGTGAGCAATAGCCACAGCTGCACAGGTCAGTGGAAGTGGGAGCAAGGACTTCTGTCAGACAGAGATCCTCAAGAAGCTGAGAAACCGACTTCCTCTGAGATATGCCTTGTCCTGCAGAGGATCAGGGTCAACAACCTGCCTCCTGCCTCCGGATCCAGGTCTGACCAGAACCAGGAGACCCAGGCACTCCCCTCCACGCCCCTGCTCAGGCCCTGTGCAGTCCAGTACCATGCTGCACCCCCACCCCAGATTTTTTCCCCAAAGCAGACAATGTGGTATTGTGATTAGATATAAACTGAAAGTGTATTTTCTGCCCTTCAGTAATTACACTGCCTTATGGTAGCATTATTCAGTGTGAAGCCTTATTATATTGCAGAATGAAATTCTGTATAATTTTCTTCTCCTCCAATGCACAAATGGAAATCATATTTTGGTCTGAGTTGGGAAGAAAGGCTCAGTTATCACTTGTGAGCGTGGTGTTATTTTCCCCAGAATTAAAAAATCCATCTGGGTGTCCGACCTCGCTCACCCTGCCGCCTCTCCATTCAGCCTTTTGTATGCAGATGAACCTTATCAATTTCCACCGCCTCAAAAGCCCGCGCCCAGCTTGGTGCCTCCCCCTGGTCCGCGCGGCTTTAATGGAAATGCATGAGGCTTTTTTTTTCTTTGATGTCTGTGCAATATACGCATATGGATAAAAACCTGTGCTTTTATTTGGGGGGAGGGGAAAGGGGCCTCAAATCAAAGTTAAAGTCCCTACCCTATCGCGCCTCGCTGACGATTAGCGGAGGAGAGAAAGGACCGGCAAATCCAACATAGAAGCTGTGAAACTGGGGTTATTCAGATTATTGACTAACAAATAAAGGGGCATGGGATGTCACATTTGTATTCTAAGGGTTTTCATCCCGCCGCAGGCCTCATCAACAACTTAGTGAAGTGCCACTAAATCCCCTGTGTTAACACGCGGGGCTGCGTGGCTGCCTGTGATTAATCCATTAATTGCAGCTCCCTCAGGCCTGGCGCGCACTGTGTCAATAATTCACTTAAGGCCAGTTGGTCCTGGAGTTATTCTAGCGTCTAGTGCAAACAACTGGCAAATAACACCACTGCGCTCTTTACTGCAGTCCCACTGCTGTTTCCCAGGCTATTAGCAACTTTGCCAAATGAATGATTCATCTGCTGGTAATTCCTGGCTGGGGAATTGCCGGACACTGCCAAGACCCGCAAGAGCAGATCGCAGCGACTCTGCAAAGAGAGCGGGTTCTGTTGGAAAACAAAGAAAACAAACCAATAGCTGATGTAGACATCAACCTTCTCTGTCCACCCTGGAAACTCTTCAGGGTGGGAGCGGAGAACAANNAAAATAAAATAAAAAAAATGGGGTTTTCCTTGGCTCTGAATACTCCCAAACTTCTCTCCATCAACTTCGGACACATTTGCGAATGGAAGTTCTGTACTGAGACTCACAGTGATGCCCAGAAGTGAGATCCCCTAAACCGGGAATAACCAGCTGAGCGGACTTGGGCTTATCCTCTAAGGATAGAGACATGTGTCCCGTTTACTCAACAAGATAGTTAGAAGGGCTTTTAAGTAATTATAAATATGTAAATACGTTTTTGAAAACTGGTAAGTGCCCATCTAAATGGGGAATTCAGATTTTTATTGCTTAATATGTATAACCGTGGTGTATCTGGTTTTCATAGCATTTCAAATTTGTCAGAGTGTTCGCATATATGAGTTTCTGTCTGTAAGGAAGGATTTCAAACTTACAAAGATTAATTCGTTTTTAGAGTTGAAAGAAAATAGGGCCCTGGCATAAACTATAGTTGCTCCTGGCTTCTATCCCACTTCTGCGGGAAAAGAAAACAGCTTCTTGTGAGATTTGGGTTCTCTAAGCACCTCTATGTCACAGGCTAGTTTCCTCTCAGGGAGTCAGGATCTGCATGTCCACTCAGAGGCCAGGATCTGCTCTGCACACTGAGATTCCAGAGGACAAGTGTCTTCAAGTCGACGGGACCCTCGATTTCAAGATTGAGGAAGTTCTGAAAATCAGATCCGAGATTGAGAGCAATCAGAAGCACTCTAGTTCTTCCCCAGTGTGTCTTCCAGTGTTGAAAAGTGAGAACACTCAATGTTGATTAAAACTAAAAGATTCAAACCGAACAGAGGCATAAAGTGGCAAATGAAGGCGTCATCTGCCTCTCCTACCCACACCTCCACCTCTGGCCGTTTCTCCAAATAGCATTATAATTCCTTGAGTTCTTTGCCAGCAATTCTAATGTAGTTTCCATAAGTAGGCAAAGATGGATGGCATCAAACACATGTTTCTGCAACTGTTTTGCTGAACAGTGTCTTAAACATGTGACCCATAAATAGCACAGAAGATACTGAAAAGATACTTAGAGTATTTTGTATCTAAACTCACATGCATCATTGACCAAACCCACAGCTGCTATTTGTTTGCTTTAGTTGAAAGACAATTGTATGTTGTTATATTTATAACTTCAAAGAGTGACCGAGTAGCTTCTCTCAGTCTCCATTTTTTTCTCTATTTTGTAGCAGTTTATTTGACATGAAAAGTATCTGTTCCTTGCAAGTTCTGCAAAATCCATTCTGATTATTGGGTCCTTGCACTTGTCATTATTATTTTAGTCGGGGTTTCTCTTTCTGATGTAAATGCTTGTGATTTATATTTTTGTTAGTATTTTTAAGTTTTCTAATGTCTTTATTATTCCAATTTTCACTTCATGATATGGTCTCTACTGTCTATATTCATGTCTTATATAAATGTTATTTTTCCCTTATCTTTTTCTCTTTCATTATGCTTCCTAATTATTGGTATATTCTAGAATCTTTTTGGAGAAATTACTTTTCTTTGTATTTATCCACTCTGCTTTTGATAATGTAGTTTAGCTATTTCTGATTCCATCTTTACATAATTCTCTTTTTCCAATTATTCATAATAGTTTTGTTACTGTTTTCCTTGCTTCATAAGTGGAAGGCTTGGTTGGTTTATTTTAGGATGTCTTGCACTCCATGGAATCCACAAATGCCAAGTGTTCTTCTTTGTCCTTATTAGTCTTTGGTGAGAAATAATTGGTAAGTATAATGTGACAACTTTTTGCATTTCTCAAATTGGTGATGCCACTTTTAACTTCCTTTTCAAGGCTGTTAAAATTATTCAGTAACATAACCTCTGTTAGTTTTGTCATTGTTGTATGGAAATATCCAGAAGAGCCATCATTGGTCTGTTTAGGAACAGAATTAGGATATGAATTAGTTGATGAATTTGGGATTTTAGATTTTGCCTCAACTCCCAATCTTTTAAAAAAAATATTTATTTTTGGTTTAGATTATGTTTATACACGAGGTAGGTGTGTACTCATGCGAGTGCAGGTACCTTGGAGTCCAGAAGATGGCGCCAAATCCCCTGGAGTGGGAGTCACAGGTGGCTATGAGCCTAATGTTTCCTCCTTCCCTTGTGTTTAGATGAACTGGATCATCTAGAAAGAAGCTTCAGTTCCTCTTCAGCAGGCCCAGGTCCAGATTCAGATGGACTTTTGAGAGGATGTGAGAGAGGTCTTGCTTTGGAGAAAGACCTCACCCAACCCCAGTGCTCTATGCCTGCTGTTTTCATGTGTCCCTTTGAATCCATAAAAGCTCTTCCAGTCACCCAGCCTTTTCAAGATGATGTGAGATCACCTCCATCAGCTTCAGGCCTGTTCTTGAACAGTCTTTCCTCACACCAACTTCTAATTCAGTTTTTCGATAGAGCAGCAGGCAGTGCAGACTCAGATTTTTAACGTGGCCTCACTGGCTAAGCCCACCCTTCCCCTCTGTAGCATGTCTTCTGCCTTGGAAACCTAGGGAGGTGGCATGTTCTTGTGCCAGGCAAAGGACCCACTGCAGACATCAGTCAACACTCTGTCCAGTGGCCAGCCGTCCCTCTTCCTGCTCTGGCAACCTCAAGATTACTGCTCTACAGCAATCAAACCTTTCTTTCTAACAATGCTCTCCTGCTCAAGTCCTGCTTCTGTCCACTTCTGTCTGTCTGCCTTACATCTATCTGGGTTTCATAGTTTCAAATGTATCAAAGACACTTACTTCCTACCCAGCACACCCACACCAACTGTTAGTACTGGCCTGTGTAGTGATGGGGCGAGCAGGCCTGCTTTTCGTCTGGCCGGCTCCCGCATGGCTAGCTTATACTCCGAAATAACAACACACAAATTGTATTCATTTAA
>LOEQ01006509.1:11749-29016 GCA_001685075.1 Bramus lutescens | reverse complement strand
TCTGGCCTGCAGGCAGACACACAGACAGAATATTGTATACATAATAAACAAATATTTAAAAAGAAAGAAAATTGACTCCTCCTGGCATCCTTAATTATCAACAGACAAAGTGGAGGTGGGGCATTGTTTCCTTCATGGTAGCTGGAAAGAAGATAGAAGGAGAGAGGATCCATCCTATTGGCCTCTTCATCAATGAGCTAATGTTAATGTACATTAACCACAAATTTCTATGAGATGTTTTAAACTGTTTCTTAAAATACTTATGTTGACCTTAGCTGTTTGAGTTAGGGCAAATCAAAAGCTTTCGGTCTGTTTCTATGTTATAAAATTATAGTAATATTAGTACTGACATCACAAGGTAGTTGTAAGAATTAAACTTATTTATATTTAGAGAACACTATGAAGTATATATAGTAGAAATGAATGCAGTATAGATGTTTGTTGAATACATTCAAATAGAATTCTTAAGAAATTACCTTTTGGCATTCAGACTAGTTTATTAAGTAATACTTACCCCTTATCAATCTGAAGTGGCAGTATGGTCCCTTGTAGAAAGAGAATAGGGGAGTTGTCAGAAATGTGGAAGACCCAGCCTTCGATGCAAAAAGAGCTTTAATGGGAAGGTCCTTATCTCCTGAAGCCTGTTGGAAGGGAACATCAGGATTTCTGAAAAAGTAGGGAATGTTTAACTTTTAGATTCCTCTGTATATAACAATTAAGTAGTGGTCTAGAAACACTTTTTTTCCTTTTAGTACCACTTCTCTCAAACATACTGTCTTAGAGCTTTCTTCTGGTCTCAGGCAGACACCACAAACTTACTAGTAAATTAATAAAGTAATCACAAATGCACCTTGCCTTATTTTAAGAAAACTAAACAATTACCAATGTTTATTGTTACGTTTTTGTTGCTATGATACAGTAGCCAGACAAAAAGCAAGTTAGGGAATAAAAGTTTGATTTTGGTTCACAGTTCCAGAAGGACATAGTTCATTGTGGCAGAAAGTCACATCAACAAGGAGGGAAGGCATGGTGGCAGGAGCTGAAAGCTGGATGGTCACATCCTCATCCATACACAGGAAGCAGAAAGAGAACAGAAAGTGGACCAAGGCTATAATCCTTCCAAACCTGCCCCCTACATTAGTGCATACTTCCTCCAGCAAGGCTTCACCTCCTAAAAGTTCTATTACCTTCCCAAATAACAGTGCCAATCAGAAGCCAAATATTGAAACACTTGAGCCTTGCAGGACATTTCTCACTTGAACACGCATGCTTTAAAAAAATAACTGGATGTCCTCAGTATCACTTGGGGTGGAAATAAAGTATGGTTTTATAGGTTGTAGAAACCCAAGACTTCTAGATAAACACCAAAAATGTTTCCTATAGTCACACAACAAATATTTCTATTCCTGACATCATAGTAAAGCCTTAGGAATGAATCAACAGCAACAATAACTAAGAGTAGTGTTGAGAAGGTCATTCCAGGGAGGATAGCTGGTTTCTAAAAGAAGAGCTCATTAAATATCCTGGGGCTGCATCATGGAGGCAAAGGCTCAGGGGATGCACGGGTCAACTAGAGAGTCTTTATTAGCATAAGACAGTTCATAAGTCCTGTCCCGTGGAGTTGGCACTCCACAAAAGAGGGGGCAGGATTTGGCCTTGTGCACCAAGGACATCTAAAAACCAAAGAAAATTTTCCTGTAAGTACCACTTACATTAGAAAAGTGCTCGCCCACTTTTCCTCTAGCTCCTCTTCTCAGATCTGACCCCGGGGAGGTTGGATGACAGAAAGGGAGAACCAAAGCAAAACAAAGTAAGAAAATTCACATCCCTCAAGCCTATTTCTCCAAGAGCTTAGGTTCAACTTGGAAGTGAAACAGAGACAGGTGGAAGACAGGTTACACATGAAATGATACATTTAAATGGAACTAAGGACTTCATTTGAATTAGAAATGTGTGTGTGCATGTGTGTGTGTGTGTGTGTGTGTGTGTGTGTGTGGCTCAGTGTATCTATGAGTGTGGCTCAGTGTATCTATGTGTTTGCTTGTGTATGTTTGTGAGTGCATGTGATTTTCAAATGGGGGACAGAGGACCCCTTCAGGTTTCATTCTCCAGGAGCTATCACCCCTCTACACACACATGAATTAGGGTCTCTTAATGACCTAGAGCTCATAGAGTAAACTAGGTTGCCAGCCAGTGAGTCCCAGGAATATGACTGTGTCCACCTCTGCTGTTCTGGGGTTCTAAGTGCCACCACACTGCTGAACCTTTGGCCAGGGAGGGTTGTGGAGGTCAAATCCAAATGCTCATACATACAAGTAAGGCAAGCACTTTACCAAAGAGCTATCTCCTCAGAACTATTTTTAGCTTTTAATTGAAGGAAATTTTGGACATAGAATAAAGTGGGTAGTAAGTACAGTGAGTAGTAAGTATCCTTCATGGCAAATATTGATTCATTTTTAATCCCAATCACTCTAGCTCCTGATTAAATTCTGAAGCACTTTTAACTTGATATATTAGTGAGGGCAAGGGTCGTAACTATTGCATCAGAGAAGACTTAAGGAGGAATGCAAATAGACAGGGATCAGGAAGTTTAAGAAACTTACAAGGCTCAGAAACTCTTGAAAATTATAAGTTTCATAATCCGCTCTCCAAGGTTGTATAAGAAGCTGAGAAGAAGAGACTGGCCAACCCACTGAGCTGCCTGCAGGTTGTTGAGAGAGCTCCAGGGAGACAGCTTTAGTGAGTCAGCAGCATACTGGAAAGGGGTTTTGGTAATTCAGCTGCCTTTGAGTCATTCATGTTCCTGTAAGTATCTCCTCACCCATAGACCTGGAAATCACCCCAAAGACCCACTGGTTCACTAAACTAGACTTGAAATCATTTCTTTGATATGCCATTTGTGTCCTATCTGGGGTAAATAGAGATTTTCCCACATCTTCCTAGGAAAAGTTACACAACTCATAGTTACAATTGTGTAGGTATAAAATATAATTCAGCCTCAGAAGCAGACCTGCCNTATATATGACTTAATATACAATACTGCAAAATCCCGCTTGTATAGTAGAATCTAAAATAAAAAGCAAGAAGGCTAGAGGGCAGAGGGAAAGAGGGTGGTTTGGTCAGAGGATGAGAAACAGCCCATTGTTCAGGATGAATAATTCCTGAAAATCCAATGCATAGCATGATGACTATAGTTTTAAAAAAAAAAGGCTCATTACTTTCTTATTGCCTATAAGAAAGCTCCCAAGACCTTGGCCACCAACAGAGGTCTCTCCCTATCTTCAGTCTGCATTTATGTCCCTTGGCAGCAGTTTCCAGGCCCCTTTAACTTCAAGTGGCACGTCAGAGTCTTCTAAGGTCTCTGAGACCACACTCCATCAGGAGCACAGAGATTGAGGTGAGGGTCTCTCCTTATGCTCTGCAAACCTAATCTCCACACCACCCCTGACTGCTCCTGATTTGTCCTGATTGAATGGATTGCATGCTCTCTGCATTCAAATTCTTTGCCAGTGCTTGGTGCCCTCAGTGCTTCAGTCTTGTAGGTTCTCATAGAAGGCTGTGTGTGGTGGTTTGAATGAAAATGGTTCCCCTAGGCTCACAGGGATTGGCACTATTAGAAAGTGTGGTCTTTTGGAGTAGGCGGGGCCTTGTTGGAGGAAGTGTGTCACTGGGGGCAGGCTTTGAGGTTTCAAAAGCTCAAGCCAGGCCTAGTGTCACTCTCTCTTTCTACTGCCTGCTCATCCAGATGTAGAACTTCCAGCTCCCTCTCCAGCACTGTGACTGCCTGTGTGTTGCCATGTTTCTCACCATGGTTATAATGAACTGTAAAGCAGGCCCAGTGAAATGATTTCCTTTATAAGAGTTGCTGTGGTCGTGGTGTTGCTTCACAGCAATGGAAACACAAAGACACTATAAGAACACCGTGAGTGTCTCTTAATAATCCCCACAGAGCACTCTCTTGGCATTTCATTTCCTTATACTTGTCACCCAGGACAAAGAGCAATGTCTGGTGTTGACAAAGATTTCTGTCCCACCTGGTCCTGCACTCATGTAGTCCCAAAGAAACACACAGAGGTCTATAACAATTATAAACTGATTGGCCCAGTATCTCAGGCTCTTCTTATTAACTAATTCTTATAACTTATATTAGCCCAAAATTCTTGTCTATGTTAGCCACATGGCTTGGTACCTTTTTCAGCAAGGCAGCCACATCTTGCTTCCTCAGTGGCTGGATCACAACTGCAGACTGACTTCCTTCTTTCCAAAATTCTCGTTGCCCCCCCTCTATTTCATGCCTGTTTGCCCCACCTATACTTCCTGCCTGGCTACTGGTCAATCAGCATTTTATTAACAATAATACAAGTGACAGGATAAAAGATTGTCCCACAGCAGTCTGGTTCTATCTCCTGGGGCTCTCATATCACTTCTAATCTTTAACACTCAAAATAAGGTACATGTTTCTCAAAGGTGAGGAAACATGCTCAGAGATTTGCCCAAGATCATTCCACCTGCTTTTAGTGGGTCTTGGATTAGAACCTGAAATTCCTAACCTTAATACCCAAAATGTTCTGGCTCATAGATTAACTCAATCAAAGAGCTAGTTGGGTTTTTTTGTTTTGTTTTATTTGGGGTTTTTTTTTTGTCTGTTTTTATTCTCAAGATGAAAGTATTGACTATTCACCCAATTTGCTGCACAGAACTGCTTTGAGTCCTGTTGTCAGAGAGATATAATATCCACAGTTAAACTGTCAAATTGCTGGAATAAAAACAAACAAACAAAATATTATCTGCCAAGGAATACAGCAGCAGATGAAGGGCAGTCGTTTCTGTTCTTGTCACAGAGTCTGTGTGAGCAAGATATTGAAACTATTAACCTGCATCCTGCAAGCCTCCATCTGAAAGCTGCCTTATTTTCACCTTGGCTTTCTGTCTCTGCCTTTCCTAAACCTGTCTGGTTGGTAGTGTTCGGCTTCAAAGAGAAACCTTCCTCAGGAGCCAGGAAGTGGTGACCCTTAGACATCTATTGTAGAGTAGGGAGAGAAAGAACAGCCTCATGTTTCACAAAAAGCAATATTATCTTGCCCCACAAACAGAAGTCTGGCCACTCCACAGCTTCCCTCTCTTCATCCATTAATCTCTAACTGATCATCAAGGGTGGACTTCCCAATCAATGCAAATGTCTTCTACCCCAAACTGGTCCTCCGTCATCACTATAGGGATGTACACCAGAAGTGGCTACTTAATTTGTAGGGGCTGGTTCGAAATGAGGATGTAGGACTCTATATTCCTAAATGGCTCAGGATTTAAGACACCAGTAGCAGAGCTCTAAACCAATTGTGGGATCCTGTGAGGTTTTAAAATAAAAGCAGACTAGGTTCTATTTTTGAATTCATTATTTTCTCACCAATATGTACTGTGATAAACTTGAGAACAGAAAATGGTGATCAGTGTTGCATCCTGGTGCTAACTCAAGCCATCGATGAATAAAAGAATGTTAAGAGAACGAGAACATCCCTCTTCTAGAGTTCTGACACTCCAAGTTTACTCTGCCTTCCGAGAAATGGACAGAGAAGAGACTGTCATCCTGGAAGGTTGCTGAAGTGGGGAGCCTATCAACTGTGCCTTAAGTGCACCCACAAAACTGATTCAGGGTGCCATTTCTCACCTGTCACTGTAGCCATAAAACAGACTTCTCAGCTACCACCAACTGCCCCCTACTCTCATGCATGTTACCACTATGTCCATTCTAATGCCCTAAAAACCACACAAATACATAAAAAGTTTCTCCACCCCGATAAACCTCTCTGCAGATGCAATAATCCAAGTCAGACCAAATCAAACCAAATCAGAGAAAGCCCAGATTTAATGGATACCAGAACTCCCGGGTGACCTTCCAGCACCTCAGAGAGAAGATAGGGAAGGAAGACTCCCATGTGTTTGTTCTCTGGGGGGACGTTTAAATACTCTGTGGGAGTGGTCTTGAGCATCTCTGGGGGTGGTCATTGTTTGGCAGGCTTCCTTGGAGTTGGAGTCTGGACTGAGGCAACTCCCAGGGGAATGGGGCTTGGGATGGAATTTCCACCCAAACATTCCAGACTCTTTGGATATATGGATGCCAGGGGCTGGGGCAAAGCCTTAACCAAAACAATATGGTCCCTTCTTTCTGTCCTCATTGCCACTACTTAAGCCTAAACTATTTTTTCTTGATGCATTAGTGAAGGCAATAGGCTGAACTACCGTAAGGAAGAAGATTAAATGGTGCAGCAGCCAGACTGCAACCAGACAAGTCTCATTCCAAACCTAAATTCTTATGCTATACTGGTGTCTTCTATGCAGCTAAAAAATTTCCTAAAACTATAAATTGGGAGGTTTTCTGGATATTTTAAATGAAAGTGTTAGAAATCCAACTTTACTTTTATGTTTAGGAGTAGGGAAAGAATGCACTGGTTATTATAACTAAAGAATCCAGAGGACAACTCTGTTCAAAACAGCTAAGTTGCTTTCCTTCATTTGTTGACCTCACCCCTTCTGATGCAAATGGCTCTGTAAGAAGCAAAGGAAGGGAATGCTGCCATGTTGATTTTCACTTAGCATCTCAGCTCAGTACCTGTGGTTTCCAGGCACACACCTTACAACAAGCTGAAGAGCATCTCCTCTTCTTTGACTAAACAATACTTCCTTCAGCCTTCCCCACCACAGGGTGGGCAGATTTCCAGATTTTTTTTTTTTTTTGNGATTTTTTTTTTTTTTGGAGCAAACTCAATGCCTGACAGTTTTCTAGGAGAGAGACTCTGTTCCTTCATTTTTGAAGAGCAGAGTGAGCTTGCACTGTCAGAGCTCTGAGAAGCCACACTGTTCTTTTCTCCTCTTCTTCATCTGACTATTATGGAAAGCTGGGGTGAGCTGGTACCAAGGACACAGACTTGATAAAGGCAATTCTCTGCCCTCTGAGTTGTTTACAGTGTGTGTGCAAGGGGGCATAATAACTGATGAAACAATGATGAACCATGATTGCAATAAAGAATGCCCAGCACAACGGACCCATGCTGGTCTACACGTTGCCACACTGAGTTATGCATCATCGTTACATTCACCTGTCTGTTCCCTTTTGAGAATGAGAACTTTGTCATCTATATCCCACATTTATTGAGACGTCCAGCACTTAAAACAGAATATATAAGTTGTGTTCAATGCAAGTAAATGAGAGAATATAAACCAGAAGAAATTTTTGCAGCATTCATATGAAGCCAACATTAATGTACAATATACAAATTATGTTTAATACAAATAAATGGAAGAGAGAATATAAACTATAAGAAATCTTTGCAACATTCATGAGATACTCACTAACATCAAATATCCATGGATGGGAGGAAAACATGAGGCAGCTAACCCTTCATTCTCCCTAGTGTGCCCAGAGTCGTGTGTTCTCAGGTACTCTTCTGAGACGTCTCAAGAACTTGATTGTTATGGTTAAAGCCCATAAAGATCCTCCTGCTATCTCCTAGAACTGAGCCTGAGCAAGAGAACTCATTAGCTTCCCTACAATTGAATAGACAAATAGATCATTAGCGAGTTATGATGCTCTAATCAGAGTCATTGCCATACATGAATATGTGTTGAGGTTCCCACCCCCAGTTGTAACATGTTTGAAATTCAGTCACAATTCTACTTATTAATAGTCATTAGTGGGGTTTCAATAACAACCAATCCAATCCTTTAGGTACAGAAGCTAAGCTATGAGCTTGTTTGAAATGTAAACAGGCTATTCATGAATTTGCTAATTATAATTCCCTGTTTGGCCTTTGGCCAACCTTCATTCCTGGGAAGTAGCCACTGATAGAAATGTCATGTCATGCCATGAAGAGTTCTGGTTGGCAGGTCACAGTCTGAGACTTTGGAGTTTGCAATACAGAAGTGCTTTTGTTCACTTATTTGCTTAACTATTTTACTAAGTCCTGCAAGATTCATGGGTGAGAAAAGTATGGATGTAGCACCCAACCACCCAAGTAAATTTTTAATGCTGATATTAGATGTATCCCTGAATATCAATCAGTAAAAGCCATCAGGACTGGGAGCAGCAGGAAAAGTCATGAGAGGAAGAAAAGTGAGATTTACCTAGGGCATTTCACTGAACACCAAAATATTCCAGCTTTTGAAGTGATTTACTTATACTGTTCTGTTATTAAATAAAACTCGAGAGTCAGATATTAGGGTAAAAACATGATAGGTTCAAAGAGCGATGGAGGACTTGACCCTGCCTCTCCACAGTCCCAGATTGAAAATGCCTGTGAATCTTTCTAAGCTCCTCCCTATCCCTTCCTGTGTCCCTATCCTAATCTGGGTTCTCCAAAAACTCTATGATTAATTCTGGCCAGCTGAATGTTGACTCCGCCCTTAGATTCACTGTTTTTTGGCAGTCTCGGGAGTTTGTCAGGGTACAATCAAAATACGCCACAACAAACTTTTAAAACTGGGAGAGTTTTACACAAGCATCTACACTCTAATATCCCTGGTGAAGTAGAGGTACCAGAGAGTGTGTGTTCACGCTCCCATAAACAGTGCAGAAGAGTTCTCCTGTCTTCACACCCTTAACTGTGCTTCCTACTGATCTATGGTCCTTCTAATGGGGGTGAAACAGAATCTCAAAGTAGCTTTAATTTGCAAATATTTAAAGCTAAAGATGGTAAAGATTTCTTAAAACATTTGCTGATCATTTGCTTTTTTCTTTTTAAAGCTCTCTGCTTGATCCTTTAGTCCATTTTTAAAATTTGTTGTTTCCTCATTTTTCGTTTTGAGATCTTTATATATTCTAGATATTAATCCTCTGTCAGATGTATCGTTGGCAAATATTTCTCCCCTCCTGTAGGCTTTCTTTCCACTTTAACCATTTCTTTTCTTGTGCATAGCTTTTTTTTTACTTGCATAAAGCCCCATCTATTGATTATTGGCCATGCTTCCCAAGCAGTGTGGGATCTGTTCAGAAAGTCCTTTCCTATGCCTCTATATTGAAGGGTTTTTTTTTTCTTCTAGTTGAGTTGCAGGTTTTGTGTCAAGTTTTTTTGAACCACTTGGAGTTGATTTGCACAGGGAGACTCATAACTTATTGTTTTTTTCAAAATGATTTTCTGGCAAATAAAAAAAATAGTGTTTACAAGTAAATGTAGAACATAGCAGCTACAAGGCCGGGATAAGCACTAGAGACTAGACTGTACCAAATAAATCTATGACCCATATTAACCATGCTATACAAAATTCGTATCAAAATTACCAGCTTAGGGGCTGATGGTACTTCCAAACTTGTTCTTCCTTGAAATTACTTCCAATGAGTTTATATAGAGTGATTGTGTGTTTAAATATTTATTTATGTGTATGGGTGTTTTGCCTGAATGTTTGTCTGTGAACTTCATGCATGCCTGGTGACCAAGGCGGGAGGGGCTCTGAGGTTTTGCGTCATTCCAATTCCCCTAGAATAAGGAGACCATGTAAGGGTGCCAGAGCCTTGGCCTAGTAAGGCCCATTCAAATGAGTCTGTGGGTTGACAGATCACTAAGACGACATGCAAGCCCTCCATAGCACTGTCATACATTCTCACTACCACCGTATCCACTGCCCACACAAATGGAGGCAATTGCTGTTTATAAGAAAGAATTCTTAGAGTTCTTTAATGGTTTGGGGGTATTGAGTTTTATTTTGTTTTGATTTTGCTTTGTCTTCATATGTAGTCAGGTGAAATATTTCCCCAGTGCCAGGAGTGGCTCAGCCTTGGCTGTTGTATAAAACTTCCATGGTCATGTTTTCCTCCAGATCTCATCCCCNCACACCTGCTCCCAGCCCTGAGCACAGGGCATCAATCATCCCCACCCCCAGCCCCTTCCCCAGCCCTCCCAGTCTACCCAACCCTCTCTGCCCTGAGCAATTCCAGTCCTCGGCGCCCAAGCTGCAACTGCCCATTACCTGGGAGAGTTAATAAGAAATTCACCTTCCCTTCCCAGCACAAATGAATTCCAGTCAGTTCATTCTCACAGGAAATAAATTTTAAAATGGAAATTAAACAAAACAATTGCTAGCAAAGGTAATAATGGGTCGTCCCTGGATTCTGCCTCTGAGAGGAATACATTACCATTCCCAAGGCCATAGCAGGCTGAAAGAAGCCCTGCTGGCCCCAAAGCTGGCTAGTGCTTGGGACATGCAACTGGTCTCAGAACCACACAGCGTCTCCTAAATATTCCTTGGCTGTGGACAAGCACACTTGCTACTGAATTCTTTATGACCTGGAGGTGAGATGCCTTTTGTCCCAACACCAATCAGTGACCATAACATAGTGATTAAGAGACAGGCTGGTTGTGGGGAGTCTCTTCCTTCTCTACCTGTGTGACCTTGAGCAAATTACTTAAACTCTCTAAGTTTTGGTTCTTATCTGTTAAATAAGATTTTTAAAAAATACCTCTTAGGATTACTGTGAAAGCAAATAAATTAATGCTTGCAAAGCCACTGCCTCGAAGATCATAAGTGCTCAATAAATGTCAGCTTTTATTATTTTCCTATTTTTTAAAGGTCTCCAGGGACTAGGTGGATATTCTGCAACCTTAAGTGGGTGCCATGTGATTTATTGTTTAAATGTATATATTGTACTTAAAAGTTTAATGTGTTTCTTTAAAAGGCATTTATATCTTTGAAAGAAACTGATGGTGTTAGAAGTCTGAGTCGGGAGAGGACGGCTTATTGAACTCCTTAGATTTTCCTGACCAGGAAAACCATAAAATTTTGAATTGAAATACCACCACAGGTGTTTGCAAGCCACATACACCATGTACAGGTTGGACATTTACTTCTGCTGAAGAATAAGACAGAGACAATGCCTAGAAAAAGAGAAAATGGTAATAGTCAAGTAACTACTGGCACCTACAGACAACTGTGCTCCACTTTTTATTCATAATAAACAAGCAATGAGAGAATGTTCAATTAGTAGAATGACCCATAAGAGGGACTTGGACCCAAAGCACCAATTCTGAGTGTTTTGATTCTGTGAGGGAAGGCTCCTTGTGGATCAAATTTGTTTTTCTTTTTAATCCTGGGATAACGATTTGGATTTTATTTTAGAACGTTTCAAAGAAAAGACGACGATCTTCCAAGTTCGATATGAGTGGAACACTCCAGCTTGTGAGGGAACATCGTGCAGCCAGTAAAATGGCGTCAGGGTTGCTGGTGGGGATGACCATTCAACCTACATAGAGTGCAATTCTGCACTGTGCTTTTAACATTCTCATTTTGTTAAGGGATGTGCAGTTCCTTACTAAATAATTCCGTCTTTGTTCAAATTTTCAGCTCAAAATTCTGATCCTGGAAGAAGCAGGAGACCTGCGCTGACACTGAGACCATTTGTCACTATACCGCTCTTTGTCATTAAATACTGCCTCCCCGTGAGACAGGGAACAATGAGACAGTCTTGACTTCTTCGGGTCAGTGTGGATGTGTTTTCTTGATGTCATTTGCTAAACTATGGTAGTCATAGTCTACCACTGTGTTTGCCTTTGCTCAGTCTACTGTTCCAGTGAGCTAGCATGTTGAACAGAAGAGGGAACTCTCTGGGCCCAGGTGGAAATGGGTATGAATCCTACTGCTGCCATTGTGCTAAGTGATCATGTGCACCCATGCTTACATCTCAGTTTCCTCATCTACAAAGTGGACTCATAATATTTATCTAGTAATGTAATCACGACGGAGAAATCTAAACAAATTACTCTTACATCAGTGATACGGACTAGGGCCTAATATTTACTATGTTCTCATGAATGTTAACTATTATTGCTATGCCCCTGTTTCCAACATCATCATACCAAGCACATCTGGACTTCAAATCCCACGTGTCCTCAGCTAACACTTAGATAGAGCACCACTAGGAGTGACAGAGAAGATGGAGCTGTCTGTAATCCTGTTTCTTCTAGGTTTACGCTGCCAATTTGGAATGGGTAACCCCTGACAAGCAGGCAGCTCTGTGCCCCCTTCCCGCCACGCCCTCCACATTTTACGAACTCAACATTCTAAACAACCTTGGGAATTTTTCATCCCCAAATAGCTAAGCCCCATGTTCTACAAATCAAAGGAACGCCAAGGTCAGTTAGAAACTGTTTGCTGGACCAAATTCTGGACCTGAGCATCCGTCTTTTAGTGCAGGAACCTGAAACAGTAGCCCTAGCCAAAATTTGTGCTTCCGTTAGTCCACATGGTGCTGAATTGCTCTTCCATATAGTTTGTCAACAATTGATTGGCAGGCTTCATGCTGAAATTTCAGGTTTAAGAAGTAGATTGTTGGCCACCACACCCACATTCCCAAAGGCAGGGCTCCCTGGAAGCTGGATAGCATCTGCCCCCTACAGGCAGGGCTTGGAACCTCCAATTTGCCATACCAATCCGCGTTTCACAGGTTTCATCTATACTTGCCTAACCTGGAAGATGGGTTTTCTGACCCTGATCCAAACTGTTGGGGAGCAGGTATCACTAAAAAATATTTTCTGGGAATCTCGTAGGGTTTAGGAATGTTTTTAAAAAAACAGAAACAGCTTTGGTAGCCACAATAGAAATGCTTTTGGATACGCAGGATATTAGAATTAAGGTTCTCTGGCTGCTGTTCGTAGGCTGCCTGTGTGGGCCCAGCCATANCTCCATGTGGCTGGTTAAAAGTCACAGAATTCCTGCGCTACTGTCCCCTGCCAGCAAAGTGCTGAGACAACAAACTTAACCTCTCTGTCCAGTGTGAGCCTATCAGCCGTGGTTATTAAATCCCACAAAGGGAGAAGAGGAGAAGTGAATAGGGCTGAACGAAAAAGCACTTTCCCCATTTGGATAGCTGTGCAGGATGGGAGCTTCTGGAGAACGGCGCCGAGTGTAATTGCTGGCCTGAAAGAGAAAGAAAAACTATAAAAGGAAAAAGAAAGAGGGGGGCGATTGATAATGAACAATTTATCCTCAGAGCTAACAGTTAATTAATTCTGAAAATATCTGTCAGGCTAATAGAAATGGGGGGAGGGCTATGCCACATACACAATTAATAAAATAATAATAACAAAAAAAGGAAAGAAAAAAGATTTTTTTAAGGTGTTACTATCTTCTTACAGGCTGGGCCCTGGGCTTTCCAATGTCATTTTCAACACATTTTTCCCCCTCCGTCTCTTTTCAGAAATTGTTCTCATGAATGATTTATATATGTCTAGTTATCTGGAGTGATTTCTATGGACCCCGGCGCATTGCTGCATAATTGTTAATTTTAACGCCATAATAGCTTCAGATGGAGGAAGAGATTAGGCATTTATTGCACAATTAAATGAAACATACTTGAGAATCACAAAGGGTTCCGTAATTATTTCAGACCATTAATAAAATGGGCATTAAATTATATGGGACACAAAAGGGAAAGGAAATAGATTTTCATTACAGCAATAGAAGCTGAGAGTAGTAATAGATCCTTGTTGAATTATCTTTCTCTCTCTCTCTCTCTCTGAAATTAATTGTTGCCTAGCTTATTTCAAAGCAAAATAAAGGAGTAAAAAAAGAGTGTTCTAAAGAGCCGCTGATGAAAGGGCTTTGTTTGATGGGGACAATAGCCAGTGATACACTCCAAAAAACAAGGTAACCTTTGATTCTGGGTTCTCGCCTTTGCTTCCAACGACTTTCAAGGCAGCCCTTTCAGCAACTTGGGGTTTCCCCAAACCTACCCAACTCCCAGCACAACTTGAAGATTCAGGAGCGACAGGGGACGGTGAAGAAGGAGGAGGCAGTGGCATCTCTCTCCAGCTGCTCCTGAGGGCGCAATTTGGACAGCTGGACACAAAACAGCTCACGGAGTTTGACAACATTGAGAGTACCAGGCTTGAAGTTCTTGAAAGAGAATGAGAATGGAAGGTCATCTCCTTCACTGCCTCATCCAATGACTGCATAAGCTTTGATACAATAGTGTGGGAACCCACCCATTGTACAGATGACAAAACCAAGACTTGGCACATAATGGGGTGGGGAGCAGTGAGGTGGCTCTGTAGGTAATGATACTTGTCATTGTTGAAAAATTATCTGTTGGCCTGGCCTGTCACCTGGGTTCCTGTCCCTTTAAGAGACAAGCCCCACCCACTCCCAATCTCTCTCTCACACACACCCCTTCCCACCAAGCCAAGCTGATATCCTGCCTTCTCTCCAGCCTGTCTCCCTCTTTCTGACCTTCTTCTTGAAAGGCAGCTTCTGCCTCTCAACCTCCCCCCTCCTCCCCCTTTCTCCTCCCTCCCTCTCTTTCCCTCCCCATCCATAACCCACTAAACAAACTCTATACCCAAGCTCTCCCTGCATGGCATATCTGTATCTGTCTGTCTCCCACCTGTGGGGGCTGCCTCGGGTCACCTGCGTCATGAATGGTAATAGTCACCTACCTGGATGACCTGAGTTTATCCCTTGGGCCCACAGGGTGAGTAAAAGAACAACTTTCCTAAGTTGTCTTCTGGCCTCCATGTGTGTGCTATGACACATACACACACACAGACAAACAAAATAAAAATGTAATAAAAATAAAAAGACGTGAGCCTGATGATGTGTCACTTACCCCTGGACATATGAGACACATGAAGGAATATGATTATTATACAGCCAAAGAAATATGTTCTGTTCTCTTACCTTTTCTGGGGTCACACCTTCCCAACAGAACAAAGCCCCTGCTCACTCTATCACTATTATCAAGATCCCTTTTCAGTAGCTCAGTGAGCAGAAACTCAGCTTAACTCTGATGTCAATGACAAAAGGAGGCCAGGGTCCCTTGAGCTTGATCTTCACCTTCCTGTCAATCAACATATGTGGCCAGTGTGGCCACTGCTTTGGACTAAAGAGAGGACAATGTTGAAAACCTTGAACCTAATGCCACTACAGCCATAGCATCCAAGAAGCCCCTGCTGTGATGACTGCTCCATCACAGTGGGACTCAAGTGTCACTCTCATGTTCAGCTGCCTCTGTGACTACCTAGACCCCAAGTCTGGTGTGTGGGGTTCAAATTCAGAGTCTAGGACTTAGACTGGGCTCAAGTCATTTGCCTCTACAACCCAGCCTCCCCGGAGTCTGCCCCAGGCTTTCTATTGATGATATTTGCACTCTTGAGGTTTCAAGTGCCATACTTCACTCCCAGGCTCTTGTAACCTTGAACAGGAGCCCCAGTGTACAGCCCCCATGACTCCATGAGAAACTGGAGAGGTGATCAGGACATCAGTAAAGTACACTGACCTTGAGGGAAAACTTAGCAGTGGGGAGAACAGCATAGGTAGAGCCAAGGCAAGAGAGCTTGACGGAGCTCCCAAACCAGCCAGCTGTCAGATCACATACAGAAGGTCAAGTATAAAGAGTGTAGACAAAGTTAAGCAACTTAGTATCACAGACATAAGACCCTCAGCACAAGGATTTCTCTTCTTGACAGGATGAGGCTCTCATGTGCTAAGACTTCCCTTGACAATTCCCCACAATTTGTGTATTAGTGAGATACCTACCTTCTCTATAAAAAGGGATGATGTTCAAGATGGTAGCAAGAAAAATAAATTCTAAATTGTTTGTTGAGACAGGGTCTCTCTTATGGCTGTCCTGTAACTCTCTATGTAGATTAGGCTGGCCTTGAACTCACAGAGATCCACCTCCCTCTGCCTCCTAAGAGCTGGTATTAAAGATGTGTGCCATTACACCTGATCCCAAATGTAACGAATTGAGAAAGAAGCAGATAGCATGAGAACATTTCCAGACTGAAACAAATAAGTGGGGGGGGGCAAAGACACTACAGAGGCTCTCACACAGCCATGGCCTGCAATGTTTATGGAATCATGGAGAATAGCAAAATTAACAAGAGATTGGAGGTGAACTTAAATGCTTTTGATTTCTACTGAAAAGATATTCTGGAGACTGGAAATCACTGACTTTAAAAGGATTTCTTCACATCTCATATGTGTACAACAATTCAAGACTGGTGATTTAGCTTTAACAAAGAAATCAATAATGAAGACATGGTTTGTTAAATGAAGGGGTCTAAAGTTAGGGCCCTTCCTCCTGGCATCCTGGTTGGCTAGATAGCTTAAGATGCCTTCCCTAAATATCCTAACTGATTGGGACCTCTTGTGTTACAGCAAGATATGTTTAAATGTATAAGAAGGCGAGGTCTTTCTAAGACAAAATGAAACAAGGATTTCTTTTAAATTTCACAAACTAAAAATAGGTCACATGACAGATGTCTTAATTACTTTTATTTAGTCATTCAATGGTGTGTGCATGTATCATAACATTATATTACATCCCATTAATAAGTACAAATATTGTTTTTCAGCTAAAGATAAAATCTAAACATTGTGATAGCCTTGAGAAGTATCCGGTGAAAACATAAAGGCAAAAGTCAACTGAGGGAACCAAAGCCTTGAAGAGGAAATGCCAAGCAAGAAACAAGAGGACCAAATCTTAAGCACAAGAAAAAAGGGAAATTGCCTCAAACTCGTGTCTTGACAAATCATGAAAGGAAATAGCACAAAGGCTAAAATAGGGGTTAAAATTCCCTACCTTCCAGAGGAGTGCAGGGAAGAAGTCTGTTGTGCTGTTGCTCTAGGCAGAAAACAACAGCAACAATAACAGCATTCTTCATCCATGCACTAGAATCAACCGTTTTCTACTTTAGACATGCTTACACTTGAGTCTGGAGCTCAGATTTAAGATCCTCCTGAGCCTAGAATACAGTGTCTAGAAATCGAACTACCTCAAGATTAGCAAAACCCTATAGCAACCCCAAAAAGCAAAAGGAAGCACAACCATCCCATAGGACTCCCCATATTTCAGAGCCTAACCATTCATCAGGACTCCTCATCCCTCAGAATCCATCATCCCTTGGGACTCCCTAGCTCTCTAGACCCACGTATTGAGTTAGACCAAAGAAGTCACAATAAAAAAAGAACAACCCCAGAAAAAAAATGCCATCACAAAGGAGATTCAGCATGAGTCACAAATTTAGACATCTTCCTATTTCAGTTTTTGAGATTTTATATATAGTTAGAAAATATCCCCATAGGGAATATCTTTAAATAGAGACAGGCATTTTATGACAAAATAATAAAGGGTATAAAATGATTTGATAAATGGATCGAAAATTTAAATTTTCATCACATTAATAGTATAAAAATTTACTGGATGTGGGATTTTTGGAAAAAATCAGAAACTGGTGTGATGTAGGAGGGTCATCTGTCTATGTGTTACTTTCATTGGTTAATAA